>JAQPPZ010007895.1:0-14784 GCA_028583015.1 Wollemia nobilis
GTTGACAATATTGTCACATTCCACCAAGGGGCAGAAAAATTGAAACTTTGTATGATATTTGTTTTGTTGAAAGTTTTCTTTTGTTTATAAGTTATAGCAATTTTGGTTTTCCCTATCGCCCCTGGTGGACAAAATGAAAAGAAGAGCTTCGGGCCCGAAGCGCTTCAAATCATCACTTCGGGCGAGAACTTTGCCGAGAAAGAACGAAGAAAATGCTTCGCACCCGAAGCATTCCCAGAGGCTACTTCGGGTGAAGAGTTTTGCGAAGCGGCATCCAAGCAACTTCGTCGAAGAAGAAAAGATAGCCCAAATCAGCTAAGGCAAAGAAATTACTTCGGGCCCGAAGTATTTCTAAAACCCACTTCGGCCAGTTTTCACCCGAAGCAGTAGAGGTCAGAAAGTGTTTCGGCCGAAACTCCCCCGAACCACCATTTCAAAAGAAGATCGGCCCGAAGCGTTTTCCCGACCTATCAGCGAAGCAGCGAAGGATAGAGGGAGATCGGCTTCGGCACTCCACACCCCCGAAGTAGTTTTGCGAAGCGAAAATCAGCGAGGCGCTTCCCAGGAACGCTTCCCAAGTTGGGCATTTTCCCGAGGCGATCAGAGAGCCTCATAAATGCATATTTTCTTGCCCGATAAGCCCGTTGCTCATTTTTGGCAATTGGATGCGAAGTATCAGCCCGAGAAGAAGAGCCCGGCAAGCATGGCCGCCACTCGAGCACCGCACCTGCAATCCAAGGACACCTAGGTGGCTCATTTAATGCGTCTTTCCTCGGCTGACTCGGTCACCCTTACCAATTTTGGTAGCCGATTTGAGGGATCATCCGCAGCATCAACGAGGAGCCGATTTCTCAGGGCTCGAGGGTGTACTCCATCATTTTTGTAATAATGATTCAGAGGGTCGGGTCCTCTATAAAAACCTAGGCTTTGCAATGTAAAAGGGGGGAACTTTCTGCTAGAAAGTTGTTGTAACTTGATGTCCTGCGTTTAATACTAAAGATCTTTTGTGCTCTATTTCTCTCTTTTATGCTGCCTTCTGTGCTTAATTCTTTTGTCTTTTCTCGTTCGCATACTGAGACTCTGAATCCTGAATCCGATGTGCGATCGGGGACTGAACCCCTAAAATTCACCCTGAAGGATACATAGGAGAGGAAAAATGCCTTGTCGCTTTCCTTTATGCTGCCTGGTGGATCGAGGTTTCTGTTATTCCCTTATCTCAATCGTTGTTACTCTGAACCCTGAATTCCAACGAGAGAGAAAGGAGAACCCTGCGAACCCGTCCAGAGGATACATAGGAAGTTCGGCATTTCATTTCTTTCATGTTATTCTTGGTATTTCTTGTTGCTATTCGAGTTGTTAGCGAGTAATCGTGCTTCCTGTTCTCTCCCACCTTAAATCATCATCTTCTAACCCTTACCCTTTTTATTTCTTTTCCTAACCCTTACCCTGTTTATTTCTTTCCTGCACTCTTGTCTCAAACCCCAAAAGTAGATTAGTATAGGAGCCGGCCTTTCTCCGGAGATCGGCATGAGGGGCATCTCTTCCCTTCGGCCTTTCAATGTTGGTCGTAGGTCCAGGGCGCGCAAACCCACCGAAAGTCCTTTCCTATGCGGATTTGATGACCAACAGTTTTTGGCACGCCCGATGGGACCCAAGGTCCCATATTTGAGAAAATTTCTAGCCCGTCTTCATCGGAGCTAGTAGTTCTAACAAGTTCTCGGTGAGATCCGGTCAGTCTCATCCCCTGAGTAGTAGTGAGAATCGATGCTCTCATTACTAAGAGACTCTTAGCATCTGGCGACTCTGTTTTACCCGAGAATCTTCAAGTCGTAAAGACCAGTACTAAAAGCCTGTGCCTTCATGCAAACGAGATGGAGAGTTAGGAATAGAGGAGAGGAAACCGAGTTCTTTGAGCTTGATATTGATGCCTTTGGGGAACGCTCTAGGTTAGTTACCCCCGAATATCTCTTACGCGGGACATCCTCGCAAGAGGCTGCTGTTGACGAGCAAGGCCCAACTTTCGATAGCACAACGGCTAGTTTTCCTCTGAATCCTCCCAACTCACCGAAGCATCCTAGTGCCTCCGTTCCCATTGCCCTTTCGACGAGCAACCCAAGAGGGACTTCGAGGACTTCTATTCCACAGAACCCAGGCACAAATATGGCCCAACAACAACAACAACAACAGCAACAACCGCCACCCAGATTATTCCCAGCATGGAATTCTTCGTCACCGTTGAATCTCGTGGGCCAAGGGCAAGTTCCACCTGCTGCAATAAAAAAGCTTTCGACGTTCGACGAAACTGGAAAGACTGCTCTAGAGCATATCCAGGACATCATTTCCCTGGCGGCAATCCATGATATCACAGAAGAGCGAGTGATGGTGAAGCTCCTGGTTCTCTCCCTTAGAGGAAAACTCCTCTATTGGTATAGATCTCTGCCATCCGACACTATTACGGGATGGGACCAGTTAGCCGGACAGTTGATGCAAGGCTTCAACGAGTCCGTCGATCCAACTTCTCTTCTACAGCAATTCACTTCGATCCAAAGACATCCGCAAGAAGAGATTGCAGACTTCAATGTTAGGTTCGCTCGAACCTGGCAAAGAGTCCCAGTTGGGCTTCGCCCAACCGACGAAGCCGTAGCATACTACTTTCTTCGGGCCTTCAACCCTGATATCGGCCTTATGATAAGGTACTCAAATGTCAATACTTTTCCAGAGTTGTATGGGTTAGCCAAGAAAGCAAAAATGGACCTCATAGCCATGGGTAAACTCCCTCAAAGAATGCCAATGCCCATACTCCCCGAGTTCCTTCAAGCCCAGTATGCGAGCGCAGTCGCTCCATAGATTTCTGCAATCCCTGCATACCCGATCTCATCCTGGAACCCGAATCCCGTTGTCTCGCAGATCACCGCTCCACAGATACATTTCCCCACACTTTCAACTACGCCGCCCACTATCACTCCAACATTTCCAATGTTGCCAGCACCCCTCCAACATCCTGCCCTGCCTCCGATACCAACTATGGCTTCTTTACCATCAGTTCCCAAGGTCGATGATATGCAAGCCAAGATACTGCAAGAAATGCAATCGTTAAATGCCACAATGCAGACCTTGTCCAACGACATGACCGTTGTCAAGAAGAAGCAAGCGCAACAAGAGTTTCTACCAAGAAGGTCTTATCCCATGCCCGCACTTACCAAAGATCAAGCGGTCCATCAAGGAAAAGCTTCGGCAAGAAATGCTGCGATAGATGAAGTCCCAAGCACTTTCGATCATGTATACTGGTGCTCTACATGTAATGATCCTCACGAGGAGAATACATGCATGTTGCATCAACACTACGTGCAGACACTAGCTAGCAGCGGTCAGGGCGGTCAAGTCAACGTCATCAGACAATTGGATCAGAACTTGTCCATCGATGAGGAAGAGCCAGTCGCAGTCCTTACCAAGGGAGGTAAAAGGATGATAGAGGTGGATGCTACTCAGATGGCTCCCTTGAAGGTACACGCTCGATTTGAGAAGGGACAACCATCCTCTTCGACCCCGAGCGAAGTTCCTCCGCCAGCTCCAATCAAAGAAAAGGCCCAAAAGGCCACTGCCGAACCACCTCAGGTGGAGACCAAAGAACAGGCTAAGGAGAAGCTCAAGTTTCCCTCGCTCACCAAGCGACAAAGGGTCGAAGCGACAGAGCAATATCGCACCAAGTACGAACCGAGAAAGGAACCTGAGGTGCATAGCTCCCCAGCCTACAACATTGTAGAAGAATTGAAGAGAATTCCAGCCAAAATCAGTTTGTATGATGCTCTGCAACTTCCTGGACAAGTGGACCTGCTGCAAGAATCATTGAAGAGGATCAATACAAAGAAGGCAGAGCCGCTCGCCCTGGTGCAGACCTTGTCCACGTCCATCACGAGGAAAAATAGACCACCACCGTTCTACTTATCCTTACAAATGGAAGGATATATCGTGCATAACTGCATGATAGATTCTGGAGCTACGACGACAGTAATGCCGAAGGCGGTATGCGAGGAAATAGGCATGGAATACACACGAAGCAGTCATGGAGTCCTCCAGCTGGACGGTACCCCAGTGAAGACTGTAGGTGTCATCAAAGACATTCCTATTCGGCTACATAAGACACCTCAAATCATAGTCATACAAGAGGTGGTAGTCGTGGACCTGGAGCCCTACTTCAGCATGTGCCTGTCAAGGGAATTCACGGCAAAGCTGGGCGGATATCTGTCCATGGACTACACTCATCTGGAGATCCCCTTCAAAGGGAAGAAGGTGAAGATCTATAATGAAAAGCCTTCTACGTTCCTGGTTCAGAAGATGTCCGAGGAAGAGAGCAGTGGCCCTGTGCATACGATCGTGGAGGAGCTAGAGCAAGTGGATCTAGTCCAGGAATCCCTCGCACAGTTATGTTGTGAAGATGAATTTTCATTGGCAGATTTCAATGCCATGATAGAGACTGAGGTGGGGTGCTACACCATCGCCAAGTCCGAGAAACCAGCCAAAATGGAGGGAAAGGTTTCTGCTCAAGAAGGACTATGGAAATTGTTCTTCGATGGTGCCCGATGCAAGAACGGCGTCAGGGCAGGAATCCTTCTGATTTCCCCGTCCGATGAGCAAAAGGAGTATTGCTACCGATTGACATGGAGCTGCACCAACAATGCAGCAGAGTATGAAGCCTTGTGCTTGGGACTCAAGAAAGCTGACAAGTTAGGCATAAGGCATCTTCAAATCTTCGAAGATTCCGAACTAGTTTGCAACCAGGTCACCAACAGATGCTCTTCAAAGAAGCACTATCTTAAATCATACCGCAATAGGGTATGGGACCTGTTCGACCAGTTTGAATCTCTCAATCTATAGTCTATTCCACGTGAAAAGAATCGACATGCAGATGTCTTAGCATCCATCGCAGCCCGATATTCTCCAATGGATGATATGGTGCATAAGCCGAAGGCTGTAAGGATGATCTATAGGCCCTCTGTCCCGGACAGAGATTTACACTGGCAAGTTTTTGACAATGATGAGCAGATTGTCAATTTCATGATCCAAGAAGCCGCTACAGTCGAAGACCGAAGCCCTGATGAGGAAGAATACGAAGGATTGGTCCAGTTGAAGAACAACCACGTTCCCAAGGGATTGATCATGCTTGAGAGCCTTTTCGATCAAAATGATCGATCGCTCTCTCGCAGGATCCAGATCAGCGCGCAACAATATCAAGATTTAGAACTGGAACCTGGGAAAGTAATAAAGGTCGAGACCGATTGTACTTCGAAAGAAATAGAGCGAATCCGATGTTTGTGTAAGAAGTACCCAGATATCGTGGCTTGGTCTTATCATGACCTCAAGGGATATGATCGACAACTGATCCAACATACAATCGAATTACAAGAAGGGGCCAAACCTTTTCGATAGAAGCAAAGGCCGGTTAATCCAAAGATCGAGGTCCTGATGAAGGCCGAACTGCTAAAAATGCTCGAAGCAAAGATCATTTATCCCATCAAGCATTCTTCCTGGGTAGCGAACTTGGTCCCTATCAAAAAAAAGAATGGAGACATCCGGTTATGCGTGGACTTCCGCAACCTGAATCATGCTTCCCTCAAGGACCACTATCCTCTCCCACAGATCGATCAGATCTTGCATTCGATAGCTGGAGCTCAACGATTCTCCCTGCTTGATGGTTTCTCCGGATATAATCAAATCTGGGTCAGGGACGAAGACCAGCATAAGACCGCGTTCACAACCAAGTGGGGCACATTCGCCTACCAACGAATGCCTTTTGGCCTCTCGAACGCGGGAGCTACTTTCCAGAGGGCGATGGACCTAGCTTTTGGTGAGCTTCTGAACAAGGTTATTGTTATCTATTTGGATGACATGACCGTCTTCTCCCGAAGGAGAGAGAACCACCCAGAACATCTTCAACAAATTTTTGAAAAATGTCAAGAATTTGGCATCTCAATCAATCCAAAAAAGTCTATCTTCGTAGTCAACGAAGGAAAGCTGCTGGGACACGCAATTTCAGAAAAGGGTCTCACCGTGGATCCCGACAGAGCCGAAGCTCTGATGAAGCTCCCAATACCAACAGATAAAAAGGGCCTTCAATCTTTCTTCGATAGATTAACTTCGTAAGGAAGTTTGTCCCAGACTTCGCCCAGGTCATTAAGCCGATGTCTGAGCTTTTAAAGAAGGGCGCAGAATTCATCTGGACAGAAGAAAGGAGAAAAGCATTCAAAGAAATCAAGGCCCGAATTGTTCAGGCACCGGTCTTGATCAACCCCGACTACAGTCGAGATTTTATCCTGTATGCAATAGGAGAACCTGAAAGCTACGCCGCGGTCTTGACGCAAAAGGGGGAAGATGGAGAGGAACGTCCCATTGCGTTCCTCAGCCAGATAATCAATCCCCATGAGGAAAAGTACAATTTCATCGAGCGTCAAGTGCATGCAGTAATGAAGTCTCTCAAGAAATTCAAACAGTTCATTTCTCAGAGTCGAACCACAGTCTTCGTCATTCACCCCGATGTGCGTAGTTTCATTATTCAAGGGGAACTGGGAAGCAAGAGAGCTGGTTGGGTAAGCAAAATCCAAGAGTTTGATATTGAGATCAAGCCTACCAAACTAGTTCGCGGTCGCGCATTATGTCAAGAGCTGGCGAAGAGCGCAACGGCCGAAATAACAGACTGTCAGTCGGATGACTTGCCAACGGGAGAATGCCTCGCTAATCAGGAAGAGGCCGAGAAATATTGGGTCGATGAAATAGTGGAATATTTCAACACCGGCAGATGCCCCTCACATCTGAATGCTTCGCAGTGAAGACATTTCAGGATGCGGTCCGCCCGATACACTATGCGCCCAGAAGGCCTATTTTTCAAGAACATCGACGGCGTCCTCCTCAGATGCATAAAAGACGATGATAAGAGGAGAATCCTGGGCGAATTTCATTCAGGACTATCTGGAGGACACTTTGCTGGAAGAGCGACGATGCTAAAGATAATCAAGGCGGGTTACTATTGGCCCACACTCTTTGTCGATGCCTTCTCCGTTTGTCGAAGGTGCGAGCAATGCCAGAGATTCGTCGGCCGAAGCAGAAATGCTTCGATGCCACTCCGACCGATACAAGTGGAAGCCCCCTTTCAGCAATGGGGACTGGATTTCGTAGGGGCCATATCGCCAAACTCCTCCGCTGGGCACAAATTCATTCTGACTGTGACTGATTACTTCACCAGGTGGGCCGAGGCAGTCCCCACAAAACATGCCGATCAAGATACCGTGGTCACCTTCCTGGAAGGATTGATTACCCGCTTCGGCATCCCCGAAGCAATTATTACAGATAACGGTCCTGGTTTCACAGGCGCAAAGATCAACGAGTTCCTATATAAGTATGGGATATATCACAAGGTGTCTTCCAACTATTACCCCCAGGGCAATGGATTGGCAGAATCCACTAACAAAACCCTGTTGAGGATACTGAGAAAGTTGATTGATCAAAACAAAAGAACTTGGCACCTCCTTCTGGATCGGGCTTTGTGGGCCGATCGGGTTTCTATCAAAAGGTCGATCAAGACTTCGCCTTATGCTCTGGTCTACGGCAAGGAGGCCATCCTGCCCACTCACATTGAGATCCCTGCATTACAGTTGCTAGAAGAAGATGAAGCTAACCCGATGGAGGAACGCCTGGTCCAGCTACTACAACTAGAAGAGGAACGTGAAAAGGCCTACCAGAACTTCGCACGGCATGCTGAGGTCACCCGAGAATGGTTCAAAAGGAAATCATCCGATCGCACATTCAAAGCAGGAGACCTGGTATGGAGGTGGGATTCATGGAAGGCCAAGCCTGGGAATCATGACAAAATGGATGCGTTCTGGGACGGACCGTTTGAAATAGTAAAAGTGAACTCGGCCAATTCCTTCATCCTCAAAGATGCGAATGGCCAAGTTTTACCAATCTCCGTCAATGGTCTCCACCTGAAGACCTTCAATCGCTGAGGTATTTATATCTCTCTAAAAAAAAAAAAAATCTTGCATGTATTTTTGTATATAGGGTTTCAGTTCTTTGTCTATACTCTGTTCAAAAGATCATGGAGAGCAAGCGCCTTCAACCGCAAAAGCTAGATTCCTGGCTTCGGCTTCACAAAGCACGATCGGAATCGCCTTCGGGGGGTTTTCGGTCCGAAGTAGCCGACGAAGGGAAGTTCGTCGCGAAGCAGTTCATCCTCGTAGAACCACATGCAGATCAAGGACGTGGAAAATGCTTCGCTAAAGAAATGTGCCGAAGGCGTTGTCCGAAGTAATTCTTGGCGAGGCCCTCCTCGATGAAACAGGTTTCGATCGACGAACCGAAGTAACAGCGTGGCAAAGGGGAACTTCGGGCCCGAAATGAAGAAAATCAGCCCGAAGAAGAACTTCACGGCGAAGTATTTTCTTCGCCAACTCCATGTCGCCAAACCTCGATTTCGAGGTGGGCACATTTAAGATATGCCTTGGGAAACATGTCGACAATAGCCTCAAAAGGGGGCCGAAGCAGATGAACTCAATACGAAAGAAACGACACTCATCCCAAGGCAGTTCATTAACCGAAAAGCCATGCAAGGGTACCAGGTGGCAGCGATTTGCGTTCTCGATACAAAATCAAATCCCCGAATTGCATGGCCCCACGTACGACGCCGCCATATAGCCAATCAGATGCCACAACGATACTTTCGGGCCAGGCCCACGAAGTAATTACGATGGTTGCCATAAATGCCGAAAGTTGCCCTCCGAAGCTATAAAATGTAGATGCCCATTAAAGAACAAACCATTTGCAAGTGTGAGAGTCGAGTCTGCATTCTATCACCTCGAAGAGCTTCTGCATCAAAGGCTCCATTGTTCATCGTGATTATCCCATCCCTTGTTTTGAGGTACTAAACTTTTCTACCTCACAAGTTATTCTGCTGCGATCATTCGCAATGGGAAAGAAGAACCCCACTCAGAAAGGAAAAGTGCCAGAGACGACGGTTCCAGAGAAGGCGAGAGCCGCAGAAGAAAAGAAACAGAGACCTAGAAGGGTCAATCCTCCCCCACGCCCAGGAAAACAAGTAATGGAAGGAAGGGAAGAGTCCGATGATGAGCCCAGCATAGAACCACCTGTCGATAAGTGGGCAAAAATCAGAGACCCAGAGCTCTCAAGAACCGTGGCCGAGCTTCGGCATACCATCGACTTCATGCAAAGCAGACTCTCGACGGAGAACAAGAGGGCCATGGCATATTATTCCAACATATACTGGTATCTAGTTCCTCCTACACATCACTGCCCCGAGCTCATATACGCCATCGCTCAGAACTACCAACCACAAACCAGACAGGTGTTGGATGCCTCGGGTAAAAAATTGTTTTCCATTCTGAAGGAGGATGTGCAGGCAGCATTCGCACCATAACAAAGGCCACCAAAAGGCTATACCATTCGCAATGTCAGCCTGAGCGAACAAACGGATAAGTTCACCTCTAATCCCTTCATTCTGAGCTTTTTGCGTGAAAACCTCAAGAGCGGACTTCCTTCCGGCAAGCGACCCTAGATGCCCCTGCCCTTGGAGGCCTTCAAGAACACAGATATATTCTCCATCATCGCATGGGTGGGAGGCTTGTCAAGCGATACTTTGGTATACCCATGGCAGGTGTCGCTAGCCGAATGCATTTCCAGAGGAGAGTTCTACGCTCCCGACGCTTCGCGGCCGAACACCAACCCAATTTTCTTCGATTGGGCAGAATGGGTGGCCCAAAATCTGCATATGCGGTTGTCATCCATGAAGGATGCTAGCAAGGAGCCGCACTTCCAGCCTTGTTCCTTCTTGGTTTGGCTCTTCTTCTTTCATGTACATAAAGCCCTTCACCATTGTGATGTTTCACCAGTCGACAAGGATGGGATCCCTTTGCCTGTATATCAGTGGACCCGTCTCTTGCTGAGGTCGGAGTCCTATTACCCTTTCAATCAACAGTTTTTGGGACCTGCGATGCACATTCTGACAAAGTCTAGCCCTCGGGTGCCTCTCTGCCTTAGAGATAAAGTGGTATTGGAGAGAAGAGGGGATGTGTTTCAATTGACACAAGGGCTTGTGATCCACCTATTCGGCTTCACAGGGAAGCCCTTCTTGCTGCCCTTTTTCCCTTCGGAGTACCAATTTGCCCTGGAAGTTGCTCGACAAAGTGACGCGACCGACGAAGCCTACGGCCACGGGTGGAAGTGGGCACACACCTGCGATTTCCCCTTCAAGATGGGAGTGATCGAAGTTTTTGCATTGAAGCAGAACATATACCTGGAGGAGAAGCTCGCCGATTTTGGTCTGCTTCAAATACCACAGAGGTGGCTCTACGACCCGTTGGGGGTGATGAGAGATCATTTGAAAAGCAAAAACTTCCACGTCTGTCCTCGCCCCAAAATTTTGGAGCAGAGGAATAACCCCAATGGCACGGACCTGGAGTGGCACTTAGAGGAGATGAGGACGTTGCCTCCTTGGCATGACTTCTATCCTATGGAGGTCGAATTCGACCTAGACCAGTACCCATTCCCAACTCCCGACTCCACTTTCTGGAGAAAAGCGAAGGACGATTTAAAAGAGGAGTTGAAAGACTGGGACGAGGAACAGTTAAGAGAATGGTGGATTATGAGAGTCCATCATCGAAAGATGAATTCTTATGGGCTTCTAACAATGGACAGGGAATTCGCAATTGTGTATCAGACCAATATTGGGTCTTGGGAACCCTTGTCCTTCATCGACTTTGTTCCACCAGCCACCCCAAGTTCGGGCGAAAGCCCCGAAAGGACTGATAATGTCCCCAAAGGAAAAGCAGCCAAAGCCATGCCAAAAGCTTTACTACAGAGTCCATCCGAGGATCTCGAGACAACAATAGAGGAATCAGAGCAACCCCTCCAGAGGAAGAAAAGAAAGGAGCGAGAACCTACACAGGCACCCCCGAGCTTCCCAAAGCGATCGCGTACAAGCACTCCGAGCGCCCCTGTCGAAAGATCAGTATCGGGCTCGACCGAAGCAAACGACGGAGGAACTCCACCAAGCGTCGAAACGATCCCAAACGTAGATGTCATCAACGTGGAGGAACTCGTGGAAGTCATGGAAGCCGAGAGTACCGAGGCCCAGAAGGAACAAGGGCCAATCACCCAGGAGATCACCATGGCCGCTCTGCCAGGAGGGCACGCAGGTACGTTCTCTTCACCTTATGCTCTGGTTGCTCGTAAGTCTACCCCGGTCCTGGCCGAAAGCTCTCACCTATCCACCCTGCCTCCACAAGGTCAGTCACCTCCTTACGCCGTGTCCCTAACTACTCCCCCCGAGCCTTCCAGCCAGGACAAACCTGTTGAAGTTACTTCGCCCAGCCACACCGCCAATCCTTCGGTCATCAACCAGGGTGAAGCTAATAGTCCAGTGCCGAACCCCGAGGCTCATTCCTCCATTGTACATAACGTGCTCCCACTCGTCGAAGCCCCCGTCACCCCTATTGCCAAACCTTCGGGTGAGGCTATCCCCTTCAACTCCTTATATTTGTTCAATCCCTCGGCTGTAGACCCAGCCGCATTCGACTCCGAGCTGTCCTCAATACGAGAATCCCCCTTGGCCAAAAAACTCCTCCAAGCCCGACAGAACACAGAGAGAATGTTAAAAGAGGCAAGAAAGAAGAAAGGGCGCTCGCTCGCTCAAGTTGAGAAATGTGCCGTCTTCGATTTCGAGGCGGGAAAGTTGCATAAAGTAAAGAAGATACCCAAAGTCCAAAAGCCCCTGGATGAAATGACTCCAATGGACTATGAATATCAGGATAAAGAAAAGGACTTGGAACATCTGAACGTGGACAAGGAGTCCGCCTCTATGCACATTGGAATCGAGACCTTCAAGGCGCATGCCAACATTGCCAACAAGCGCAGGTTCGAAGCCGAGAATGCTAATATCAAGCTAGAGGAGGAGTTAGCAAGGGCTCGCTCCAAATTGGCAGAGGCCGAAGAGCAGTGCAAGCTGATGCAGAAAGAAGCACACGCCCTAAAGCTACGGATAGCACAACTGGAGTGCACAGCTGAGAATCAAGCACAAAGGTAGGCCAAAAATGATTTGAGGGCCAAGGAGCTTGAAAGTAAGATCTTGCAAGCTCAGATCCAGCTGCATGAGAAGGAAGGCCTAGGGCTACTTGATAGGAGCAAAATCAAGGAGATTCGCTCACATCTGCTCAAGAATTTTAGGTCTCGGGCTGCCAGTGCCCTTTCAGTTTTAGCTTACACCATAGAAGCCCAGGTTGCCGCCGTCGAAGGAGGACCAATCGTCGAAGTGGTCATTCAGAATGTCAGAGCCCGACTCAAGCTGGCCCTCAAGGTCCAAAATGCAAGGTATCAAGATTTGAAGCTCACAGCGATGAGTCGGACAGCAAGGGATTGGTCAACCGCCCAGGCCACAGTTCGTGCCTTTTTCTCCATAGCCAAGAAAGCGCAAAAGGCAAAAATCCTACTGGACGCATTCGAAAGCGAGAGGCGCACGTCAATGGGCTACTTCGAGGACCTTTCCTCCTTAGGCTTCCCGAGCTTCACGGATAATGATGGGAAGCCCTTAGCCAAGGAAGAAATCATGCCGAAGTGGCAGCAGTTTGAAGGCGACGTCTCGGAGATAGACGAGTGGGCCGAACCAATAACAGAGAAGCAGGTTGCCGATTACATATTGAAATACTATAGAATCGTTGCCTCCCTAAACGATCTGTACACCAGGTCCCAGCATGCAAAAATCGGGCAGATCGATAAGTTTCGTGCATTGGTCAAATCCCTGGAGGATCAGGAGTTGTTCACGAAAAGCGTCTGGTCTCAGATTCGTCGAACCTTAAGAGACATCCGCGCCCGCCTGGCCCCATTGCCAATGGCCGAAGACGTAGCAGAAGCAATGGCGATGGGAGGAGAAGAAGCAGTAGCGGAAGAAGAGGAGAGAGAAGAGGAAGAGGAAGGACAAGTTGTGGAAGCACCCCCAGAAAAGGAGCAAAGAGAGGGGTCTGGAGGTAACTCTGGCCCAATGGATAAAAACTGAGGGTTCTACCACCGAGACGAGCTCGTTGCCCCGCGAGCCGCCAAGAATGTTGACAATATTGTCACATTCCACCAAGGGGCAGAAAAATTGAAACTTTGTATGATATTTGTTTTGTTGAAAGTTTTCTTTTGTTTATAAGTTATAGCAATTTTGGTTTTCCCTATCGCCCTTGGTGGACAAAATGAAAAGAAGAGAGCTTCGGGCCCGAAGCGCTTCAAATCATCACTTCGGGTGAGAACTTTGCCGAGAAAGAACGAAGAAAATGCTTCGCACCCGAAGCATTCCCAAAGGCTACTTCGGGTGGAGAGTTTTGCGAAGCGGCATCCAAGCAACTTCGTCGAAGAAGAAAAGATAGCCCAAATCAGCTAAGGCAAAGAAATTACTTCGGGCCCGAAGTATTTCTAAAACCCACTTCGGCCAGTTTTCACCCGAAGCAGTAGAGGTCGAAAAGTGTTTCGGCCAAAACTCCCCCGAACCACCATTTCAAAAGAAGATCGGCCCGAAGCATTTTCCCGACCTATCAGCGAAGCAGTTTCACCAGCGAAGCAGCGAAGGATAGAGGGAGATCGGCTTCGGCACTCCACACCCCCGAAGTAGTTTTGCGAAGCGAAAATCAGTGAGGCGCTTCCCAGGAATGCTTCCCAAGTTGGGCATTTTCTCGAGGCAGTCAGAGAGCCTCATAAATGCATATTTTCTTGCCCGATAAGCCCGTTGCTCATTTTTGGCAATTGGATGCGAAGTATCAGCCCGAGAAGAAGAGCCCGACAAGCATGGCCGCCACTCGAGCACCGCACCTGCAATCCAAGGACACCCAGGTGGCTCATTTAATGCGTCTTTCCTCGGCTGACTCGGTCACCCTTACCAGTTTTGGTAGCCGATTTGAGGGATCATCCGCAGCATCAACGAGGAGCCGATTTCTCAGGGCTCGAGGGTGTACTCCATCATTTTTGTAATAATGATTCAGAGGGTCGGGTCCTCTATAAAAACCTAGGCTTTGCAATGTAAAAGGGGGGAACTTTCTGCTAGAAAGCTGTTGTAACTTGATGTCCTGCGTTTAATACTAAAGATCTTTTGTGCTCTATTTCTCTCTTTTATGCTGCCTTCTGTGCTTAATTCTTTTGTCTTTTCTCGTTCGCATACTGAGACTCTGAATCCTGAATCCGATGTGCGATCGGGGACCGAACCCCTAAAATTCGCCCTGAAGGATACATAGGAGAGGAAAAATGCCTTGTCGCTTTCTTTTATGCTGCCTGGTGGATCGAGGTTTCTGTTATTCCCTTATCTCAATCGCTGTTACTCTGAACCCTGAATTCCAGCGAGAGAGAAAGGAGAACCCTGCGAACCCGTCCAGAGGATACATAGGAAGTTCGGCATTTCATTTCTTTCATGTTATTCTTGGTATTTCTTGCTTCTATTCAAGTTGTTAGCGAGTAATCGTGCTTCCTGTTCTCTCCCACCTTAAATCATCATCTTCTAACCCTTACCCTTTTTATTTCTTTTCCTAACCCTTACTCTGTTTATTTCTTTCCTGCACTCTTGTCTCAAACCCCAAAAGTAGATTAGTATAGGAGCCGGCCTTTCTCCGGAGATCGGCACGAGGGGCATCTCTTCCCCTCGGCCTTTCAATGTTGGTCGCAGGTCCAGGGCGCGCAAACCCACCGAAAGTCCTTTCCTGTGCGGATTTGATGACCAACAAGACCAATAGTGCATGTTCATACTCCACTTCTCTT
>JAQPPZ010007896.1:0-141316 GCA_028583015.1 Wollemia nobilis
TATAAATATATAAATAAAAGATAAAATTACGGGAAAGCTAGGATGAAGGACAAGTGGCTATGTTTCGATGGTGGAAATGGTAGGAAAGCATGGATGGAGGACAAGTGGCTATATTTTGGTGTCTACACCATAATTATATACATTGATAAGAGAATCACATTCATTTATTTTTTTTAGGTCATCATTACAATTGAAACATGTAAATGAAATGTTCACTAGATACATATAAATTGAGAAGGAAGAAATCTAATGATTTCCTCAAGAATTACTCTTGAATTCAACCCTCAAACCTAGATATCATGAATCCATTTAATACAATATGGAATGGAAGTTATCTAAGGTTTTGTAATACAAGAAGAGACCCCATAATCTCTTCAAGATTAGATTCCATATCTAATATTCCTACATTCATTCATGTTTTCACATAATGAATTCTTTAGCACACACATGCATTCATCATCAAATGCATTTCTAAAGTACCATGTAGTTTTCAATGTAATCTACATGAGTACACTCTAAAGGAAACACCATATTTTCCTCAAGAATGGATTCCTTATCCATTCTTCCCAAATTAGATTTGATCTACTATCAAAATTGTATTATGATCTTCATAATCTAGTTAGTTTCCAAATTTACCTTGCAAGCTATCAAACAAGATTACATTATAGTCAATTATAAATTTATCTTTTAATCTATAAAACAAGATTACTCTATAGTTAGTCATAGATTTATTTTGTAATCTATCATACAATATTACACCTTAATTACAATTTTGTCTTGTAATATATCAAACAAGATTACACATTAGATAGACATAAATTTATCTTGTAATCTACCAAACAAGATTAACCTATAATTCTAACATGATTTCTTTATAAAGAGATCCTAGTTGATTAATATTTTATTCCTATTTTACCCAAGATTCCATAATCAAAGATGTGTTTTTAAACTAATTTCTCCTCTTCCTTGATTCATAATTTACTTGGGTTTCTCATAAACCAAGGCTATTGGAGTTCAAATCTCAAGGATATAAATTGACCTAGTTTGATCAATTTCTTAATTCCTAACTGATATCTAACCTTTTTATGTAATAACATGCTACTTTGGTTTCGCTAAAAACCAACCTTTTTATTTAATAGCATGTTGATTTGGTTTCACTAAAAACCAATGCTTTAATCCTCCAAAAATCAAGGTTTTAAACTTATAAAAGGAATTATAAACAAGTAACACTAAAAGGCTACAATATGGTTTATACGATCAAATAAGGGTGTTATTTTAATAGTAATCAATACCCACATCATGCCAATTATACATGAATCCAACTATTCAATCATAGTCAATTGAGTTTAGTTTGATAAAATTTCCATTAGCACCTTTCATCTACAAATGACACATGGAAGATCAACAGTGGTTCCCTTAGATTAAAGAACGAGATACTACATATCTCAAAGTGACCTGATTGGGGTGAGGTGACCATAACCTAATGGCCGACTTACTAAGGATATTTTTTCCCTCATAAATAGCTCGTAAGGGCCCACATCATCGATGTGGGATAGTTTCCCACTTCAAGACTAAAAGAGGAAGATTAGATTGGTCAACCTAGTCATAGTAGCACCAATTACAAGGAACGACTTCCAACGGTCACTTGTTTTCTGAGATGAGAGCTTAACCAAGCGCTTAGGCGCTTGGATATAAGCTCTTTGGTTCTTAGAGCCTTATGAAGTGCCTTTCACCCCTCACGTAGTAGATGTGGGACAACTTCTACTAGCAATTTTATATAGGTGCATCGTGACGGCTCAGGCAAAAAATGAGATATCAATCGATTTAACTATATACTTGCTTAGGATAAGATTTATTATACAACTCTCATGTCCTCGCCATTAAAGAGGCTCTCGAAAGGGTGATGGTTCTAGTCAAATATGGAGGTATCCATTCATAGGGTTGAGATCAATTGAAACCATATTTGAAAGTGTTATTAATTCTACCTCCTTCGACCCTGTAACACAAATATTGAGTTTTCCATAATAATAACAATCCCAAGAGACAAGAATACATTTGGGGAGGACTAAGAATATAGATTTTTCATCCATTTTCAAAACAGACTCAAATATAGTCGAACAACTATGTTATAAAAAATATTATGCAAAGCAAGACACATGCAGCTCAATACGATTTCCAAATTGCTGTTACAATCCCTAGACTTCATCTTCTTTAAACAAAATTCTTGAATCCTCAACTGAAATACTCGATATCAAGTAAAGAAAGTCATCGGATTATAGTTGATTCTTCTCGACTTTGTGTAAACCAAAAAATAACTTAGTAGGGGTTATTCTCATCAAGATCAAGATCCCATTTATTTTAAAAGTGATAAAAAGGGAAATCTTCTTTCTGATGCATACATAGATCAACACAAGGGGTGGTTTGGTTTGTATTTTGTGTGTGGATAAATATTCCCATGTGCCAAGGTATAGGTACAACATAATATGAAACCACTTATGTGCTAGATAGGTAATATCCACCAAGTGATGGTCGTCGAGGGCTTCGCTAGTGGTGGTTAACCTATCTATCGACAATTTGACTAATTATGATGAAGTCCTCACGGTTTATTAAAGAGTTACCCCACCATAGATCCTCCACAACTCGGCTAATTAATTTTTTTATTATATAATCATAAGGTATTCCCAAGGCCTTGGCTCAGTTAACAATGTCACTAAAATATTATAACTTACTTAAATATTTTATCAAGAAAAACAAGAATTTCCTTTTGAGATTAAATTATCACATACAAGAGGCCCTTAAATTAATCACAACATCATATCATTTATCCTATGTAATTACAAAAAAAAATAAACAAGGAGAGATCCAACTTTATCTCTCTCTTCCTCCAATGCATTCCAAAACCTCGACTTCATCTCCCTTTCTCCCCACCCTTTCCTCCAAGGTTCCTTGAGCTCCCCCTTTCCTAGAACTCAGGCTTCATCTTTAATAATTCTTCCAAGATTCCCTTTCCTTTATGAGCAAGAAGGTGGGGTTATTATTAAATTATTAAAAGACACCTTTTTGAAGTCAACCCATGTGAAGGGGAACCCTTTTATTATTAAAAAATAAAAAAAGGACAAGAGGGGATAAGGTGGATGACCCTATCCTGTTTGGTATTTCCTTTTGTCTCAAAATATTCCAAACTTTACACTATTAGAAATTATGGTGAATACAAACTAGGGCTATTTAAGATAAGTAAGAGAATCTCTTCCCACTTTTAACCATCATGGAACAACCATGTGGAAGGAAGAATAATTCATCAACTTTACTAAATAATGATATTGCTCTTTTGGGTCCAATTAAAATTGGACATGTGTGATAAGGGCATATGCACCTAACTACCTTTCTAATTAGTTGTAGTTGGACTAAGTAAACATGTTAAATATAAATCCTCAATTTAATGTTTCTCAAAAGCCCTATTTAGCTTCTCCAAACTATTAAAAATCCCCTAATTGTCCTCCAAAACTAATTAGTTTTGTAGAGTGCAATTAGTTTAATTAAGGGTTTTTGTAGGAAGGATTAGGGTCTACAACCCTCGAGTTAGGTATTAATTGATCCCTTAAATCAATTAATAACCTTTTGAAAAGTCCTAATGGGGTGGACTGTGACATACTACCTTCCTTGGATTAAACACATACCTCTATGTTTCTCATCAGTTCCTAGCCTAGTTAATGCAGAAAATTAATAAAACTAGTCTTAGTTCTCTACAAAACAGTTAGAAACAACATCCTTTTCCTCATTTTTGGTGTCCCATTCCTTATGGTAAGCAACATATTCCATCCATGAGAGTACCTGGACCTGCAAGAATTCAAAATATTAGTAGTACCATATCCTTAAAGCAATAAAACATCCATATTGCATCAACAATAAGTATTGAAAACATCATCAATACACCAATTTCATCATAAAATCAAAGCATCAAAACATCTATCATTATATAGCCAATGATAATAGAGTACTACAACAATAGAATTATAGAATATTTTCATAGAGATGACATGAAATTATGCTTCCATAGTGAGTTAGACACAATCTATCTAAATAGATTCATAAAAACTCTAACAAAGGAGTATCACACTATGCCTTGATAACCCTTTTTATGAGTTAACCTAATATAAATAGGTGTCTTCAAAGACAAATATATAATTTCATAAATCTCACTTCAAGATACCCATATATCTTGAAATCACTTTGGCAAACTCATTTGCCACTACCGGTGCATCATCCTTAATGTCCCCTAGTGTACATGTTTAGTCAGCCTATTAAAGAATTCATACCTCAGGAGATACAAATGTCAAGTGCAATCCTCAAAAGGGCCTAAGGTACACTTCTTAAGACCCATAAAATGTGGAGGGTTAGCTTAGCTCTTCCAATTTGATTCCTAAGTGTCTCAGTAGTGGGGGTAAAAGAACTTGAACATATGTAGTCTTTGAGTATCAAAATCTATTAGCAATAGCAATGATCATTTTTACTATGTGTAAGATGTCTTATTATTATCTAATGATATTATTTATGACTATTCTTACCTCTCGTAAGATGTCATATTATCATCCCTTGGTAATTTCTATAACCACACTTACTCCATGTAAGGTGTTATTCCAAGCATACTATCATCCACTAATAGTATCTATGACCACACTTACGGAGTAAGGTGTCATACCAGGCATTAGAACATAATATATTCAATTTTAAGAGAGGATCCACACTCTTCTTAAGGATAGATTCCCTATCTATACTTCCTAAGAGTGTTCTAATATTAACTATGAATAGAAATCTCATGTCTAATCTTTTTCCATTAAGGTTAATCTTAACTAAGAACAAAATTTTCATATTTCTCTCATTAATTTTGTTGGACTCATATACATATGTATCCCACATTACCCCTTCCTACCTTCCAAGGTATTCCTTACTTGAAAATTGCTCACTATAGACGACAATCAAGTGGTCAACATGCCTTTGCGGATAGGATATTTAGTCCAAGTTTACCTGCTTAGGATCTTCCAAAAGCTACCTGCTATTTGGAACCTTTTGAGCTACCACTCAGAATGATAAGACTCAAGTATTGGGATCATCCGATCCAACTCTTAATGAAATCTAATCAGAGTATTATTCTTAGTATGATAACATTTTTTTTATAAGTATTCATGTTTAGATAGATTATTAATGCTACAATAATCTAAACCAAGCATTGTATAAACATTTTCATTATATTGTATAACAAGGATACATATTTACATAAGCAAAAACCCCTTGGGTTACAACTAGCATCCTTATAATATACAAATGGTGGCTTTCAACCATTCCTATAATCCTCAAGGCTACTACCTATCGATACTATCACTATTCTGTGTTGGGCCTAATTCTTTGGTTGGAGAAGTTGTTGGAGCAACTGCTTTAGAGATTGCCCGAACTCTACCTTGGGTTGTTGCTTGAGTTGCTTGTGTGGCTCTCCCTCGACCATGTTGAGCTCGAGCAATTGGCTAAGATGGGATGATCAATCCATGGCTCACTAGTACATAAAAATAGACATTCAAGAATACAACATTGCATTCATTCCTTGCCTAATACAATTGTGCATTTTATGTGTATAAAGTTGTCATTGCTATGGCTCTCCAATTATTTCTTTGTGCTTCCACTAGTCTGAGCCTATCTCATTTTTCTATGGCTGCATCTCTCTCAACCTTTAGCATCATCTTGTCTTGGGCCCAAAAATCTTCTTGGGCCTATTTTATTTGTACTGGTTATCCAGGAAGCTCCTCTTTGGACTCGGGGGGTTTGAACCCCAATATTACAGTCGAGCGCCTTCAAAAAACGCTCCCAACCAACTCGGCTATGAGCTCCAACAAGAAGGAAAAATACAAGTTTCTACTTAACATCACCCCATCATCTATTGGAGAAAAACAAAGAAAAGTTTATTCATTCATTCCTTGCCTAATGCAATTGTGCATTTTATGTATATAAAGTTGTCATTGCTATGGCTCTCCAGTTATTTCTTTGTGCTTTCACTAGTCTGAGCCTATCTTGTTCTGCTATGGCTGCAACTCTCTCAACCTCTAGCCTCATCCTATCTTGGGCCCATACATCTTCTTGGGCCTATTTTCTTTGTATTGGTTATACAAGAAGCTCCTCTTTGGACTCGGGGTGTTTGAACCTCGATCTTACAGCCGAGCGCCTTCACAAATCGCTCCCAACAAACTCAGCTACGAGCTCTAACAAGAAGGAGAAATGCAAGTTTCTACTTAACATCACCCCATCATCTATTGGAGAAAAAACAAAGAATACACCCGCGAGAGTTGAACCTCTGATGTCCAGCCTAGGGTCTTAGCAACGAGCGGTAAACCAGTCGAGCTACAACTTTGAACGAGAAAATAAAGGAATGAATTGGACTTTGTTGGGTTCCCTGCCCAATGACAAGAGAAAAAAATATGTGGGATTTTATCCCACATGCACCACACAAGTGCTTGAATGTTTTTTAAAAACAACAAATATATGCAGTATAGTGACTGCCTTCGGATAGTTAACCCTTCCATGATATTTTGTCATCTACCATGCCAACCAATGGATGAATGCTATGTCAGCGACACCTCCAACTACTACCACATCACATCACGAACCACGTCATCCACCTAATACTGCCACGTCAGACCGCCACTTGTCTATCTCAAAATTCATGCTCTGCCTCGTCAACATCTACCTTGCAATATCAATTGCTCTATTGGATGCCACGTATTTCTATGCTCCTCGATCTATGTGCTCGAAAAACATACAGAATGCTTCTTGATTTGCATGCTTAAAAAATGTATAGAAGGCTCCTCAAATTGCATGCAAATCTACATGCTCCTATGTTCAATGACTGAAGGCTCCTCGATATGCGTGTAAATCTATGTGCTCCTATGGTCGATGAATTTACAAGGTATTAGAGAGGACGAAGTTATATTGGAGTGATTGAATGCTAGATTAAATCACATTGTCCAAAAGAAACATCCACATTACCCAAAACCTTTGTAGCGCTCTGATACCATGTAAAAGTTTCATGAGCATTAAATCTTTTTCATAATGATCAAAAGTATATGTAGAGCAACATTGGTAGTTTGGGTAGTTGAACTAAATGAATCTACCCTAACTAACATATGCCCTAAGTATATGTAGAGCAACATTGGTAGTTTGGGTAGTTGAACTAAATGAACCAACCCTAACTAACATATGCCCTAAATGAAGCGCTTTGAGAAAACGTACTCATTATAATGTAATAAATCATAAACTATAAACTATAGTCTATGCTAACAACTTTGACTTTGGTCATGAAAGTAAAATTAAAAATTATCTTTTTAGAAGGACCGTCTAGATCTACTCCAAGCATGTGGGAATGATGTGGGTAAGATCGTTGCCATGCCCCTTTCCATTTCATTTGATAATCACTTTTGGAGATGAAAAAAATGAAATCTACCATAGATACAATTCATTTATTCTTTTCTCTAGTGACCACCCCATAAATAAATTTGGATGACGACTAATGTTGATTTTCTTTCAAATTAAGGTTTGCATGACACCTGTAAAATTTAGGATTAGTGGTGATAATTAGAGATATCCAAATAAAATACATTCCAAGATGTCTATATTTCAGTCTTTATTCAGCTCATGATGTAATTCCACTTGGCGTCTTGCTTTCACAACATAAAGTAAATAAGTACAATTTTTTTTTGGAAACTATGCATGACATGTGAAAGCGTTCTAACAAACAATGATCCATAATAGGGTTATGCATAAGGGTTGGACTCAAAATGTACTTGTAAAAAAATGACAAATCCTAATAAAAATCAAGGTGAATCCAGAGCAAATAAAATCAATCATCTTCACACCAAAATTTGGGGCATTTGAAGCCCTAAACGTAAGTTCATCTTTGGGATAACTTTTGATCTACAAAATCACCTTCTAAATTTATAAAATACCACCATTAGATCAGGCTCGAAAGGAGCTTTCCAACGAGTATAAATATGCTTATATTTGGATATATATTGTGGAAAATTAACCCTAAGAAAAATATTGGTCCTAAAAATTTTAGGCGAATGAGCCTATGTCGAGAGTTCTCATATTTACCAATTTTCAATTTTGAAAATCCTAATATTCGTCCAATTAATAAATATTGGCCACTATGCCTAACCCTGATCCATAGACGAGGTGCCTACATTTGCATGCAAGTACATTAGGAACTCATATTCATCTGATAAATTCTTTAATTTGTCTATGTACACGTTTTTATTCTATATTTAGAAGTGAATAAAATATAGCTTCTTCTTTTAGAGGAGCCCAATTCCTTAATTATAATTTTTTCTACTATGTTCTGCTGAGGTTTTAAGTTTTATAACTCATTTCTTCCAAAGAAGAGAACGTTTTCTTCGAGTGTCCATTCCGTTTTAAAAAATTATCTAGGTCGACATCTTTTAAAAAATTATCTTGTGATATTTCATGTCAACATCTGGCAATGTTGACATATATGTTTTCACCAACAAGAAAGGTCAAATTAACATCTAAATTCCTTCATACAATGATATACCTCCACATTGCATAAGTTTATGATATACCTCCACATTGCATAAGTTTATGATATACCTCCACATTGCATAAGTTTAAAATACTAGTAAGGGATGCTATAAACACCGTTAGGAATTGTCAAATATGAGTACAAGGTCGATAGGTTTTGAATCACAATAAAACTGTCATCTAAACACATCGATTTAGATATAGAACTAACAATGTACATTTGGTAAACTTAGATGTTCAATAGACAAATAGCTATCATGAAGCGATGACCTTTAATATATTATAAAACTAAGGTAGTCTAGATATTCTTTCCGACGACAGCAAGTCCCTATTCATGAACCTCGTTTATGGTGCATGACAGTGACCCGTCGTGGGCCAGCCGGACTCCAAATTGATATCAATACGCCCCTCCTTAGACTTACCTTCCCTCAATTTGGCGTCGAGGTGGAGCTTCCCATCTTGTGGATTGAAACCGTGCGCCAGAGTCCCCATTGTCCTGTCGAATGATTTTCTGTCCCCGTGGTTGTCCTTGTAGAACATCTAAGGAACGTTTTTCCTCATCCTTTCGTTGGAGTTTCACTACTTTTCCAACCTGCGGACTTTTCGTTCTAGTTGGATATACCAATTGCAATACGAATTTGTCAAATTCTGCTAGCATGGGGTACTATATAGGTGAGTGAGTTGGGGACAAGGGAGGGATCGGATCTAGTTTTCTTTGAAGCTCAGGACTAATGGACTCCAATGTGGTGGGAAAACTTGTAGGATGGGAGACTCACAATTTCCCTACTATGGAAGGTAGGTATAATTACTGTTACAAATTCTTCTTGTTATATTATTGTTATTATTATTTATCTCTTTTTAAATATATTTTAGGTTTTTCTACGAGGGTTCGAATTACAGTCGGGGCATACTCTATCTGGCAAGTGGAATAATTCTCTGATTTAGACTTAAGATCATCTTATGTTAGATGGGAAATTTTGGTGAGCTTCTAGAAAGTGTGAAATGTGCCCTGGGTGGGTTCACAGTAATATAGCGAAAATCTTTCGGGTTGCTGTGGTGAAAGCATTCGTGAGACGGTCAATTGTTTTTAGTCTTTTATGGTCGAAATATTTGGAACAAAATCGATTACTGTAATGAAAGCTTTCGTGAGCCTATAAATTTTTCAAATCTTAGTAAATTTTTTAATGAAGAGCTCGATTTTGCATGAAAGGTTAAAATTCACCTAATTACTTTTGGCTGGGAAGCATTGTTAAAGTTTCATGCATTCTTAATTATTTTATGGAATTTTTGGCCCTGGTGGAATTAGTAAACTGGTCTAGGGTAGAGAAGGCATAGGTGAGGGTTCGCTTCGGTAGGGGCCATTGAAAAAAGAATAATTTTGTACATTAAAGCTTTGTTATACCCACTTATCATGGTGGAAGTCCCGTTGATTATGTATTCGACACCGCACTTGTTGTCCAGATTTTTCGTCATGGGCACCAGCGCAGCCGGCTTAAGCCTCTCATCGTAGAAATCCGTGGTGGTGTTGTTTATTGCTTCAGAATTTAGGTATCCAAAACTCAGGAAGTACCACTTTAATTCAGTGATCCCTTCCATCGCTTGCGCTTCTGGCTGCGGTGAAAGCAAGTCTGAAAGGTCTTTCCCCGTGGTGGTGTTGTTTATTGCTTCAGAATTTAGGTATCCAAAACTCAGAAAGTGCCACTTTAATTCAGTGATCCCTTCCATCGCTTGCGCTTCTGGCTACGATGAAAGCAAGTCTAAAAGGTCTTTCCCCCGTGGTGGTGTTGTTTATTGCTTCAGAATTTAGGTATCCAAAACTCAGGAAGTACCGCTTTAATTTAGTGATCCCTTCCATCGCTTGCGCTTCTGGCTGCGGTGAAAGCAAGTCTGAAAGGTCTTTCCCCTCGGCTGTCGACCCTAACATTCTAGCATTTCATATATGTACCCCTATAGGTACATCTACATCCCATTTTTCACTCTACTTTGCCTGTTACCCCTACTTTACAGTTTTTATCTGTTCTACCCTACGTCTTCTTGTTCTCTTGCTATGTGTTTCTTGTTTCTGACGATCGATGCGGTGGGGGGTTGGGTTTTTGAGATATGAATTTAAAAAATAAAATAGTTGGATTCCCGATGAGGATACGAGTGGGGACTAAATATTTGCCCACATTTTTCTTTCGTTTTCAGCATACAATAGAGGCAAATTTCTAAGGTCAGCTTCAATAGCTTGATAACTGGATCTAACATTTTTTCAACATGAGGCCAATTTCTAAAGTCAGCTTCAGCGACTTGATCATTGGTTATACGTTTTGATGTTAAATTTGTTTGGGAAATTTTATTTGCACAAGTACTTTACATAGAACTAGTTCTATTTTCGAAATGTTCAAGTTGAACAACATTTTGATTTTTGGAAAACAGTAAAGAACATTCTGCTCTGTTTCCCAAAATCAATGTGCTGCTCTGTAAAATACTTGGGAAAACAGAGGAACGCTTTGATTTTCAAAAGGTTTAAGAACAATGCTTTAATTTTCAGAATGTTCAAGTTCAACAACGCTTTGATTTTTTGACAACAGAGCAACACTTTGTAGCCTTACAACACATAGCACACTGCATAACACAACACATACTGGCAACTCCCAACCCAATGTGGCCCTATGTGCCCTTCACATTGCCAATGGTCTGTGGCCTTTACATTTCCAATGGTCCCTTCCTAACCCACACTTGGCACATAACTTTGAACAAACCTTAACAATGTGCGCTTTACATTGCCAATGGTCCCTTCCTAACCCACACTTAGGCACATAACTTTGAGCAAACCTTAACATGATAAAATAGATTATATCATTAGAAAGTTATGTCAAATTTTTATTTTATTTAATTGAATTTAATTTGTTATAATATATATTTTTTAATTGTAATTTAAAATATAAAGAATATATGTAAAAATCTTTAAATTTTAATTTATTAATAATATAAGTAGTTGATTTTTAATTGATATTTGTTAAGCTAGAATTGGATCTTTAACTAACGTATTTTTATAAAATTTCATATAAAAAATAAATGGATTTCTAATGAGGATGTGAGTGGCGACTGAATATTTACCCGCATTTTTCTTTCATTTTTAGCATACAATAGAGGCAAATCTCCAAGGTCAACTTCAGCGGCTTGATCATTGGCTTTGACGTTTTGATGTTAAATTTGTGAGGATATAAGTTCAAAAATTTATTTGCACTAAAAAAAACTTGCAAAGAACCTCACAGGCTCTTAAGACTGAAAAGTTAAAGTGATGTTATGTTTTCTGAATTACTTCATAACATTTTGATTTTCGGAATGTTTAAGTTAAGCAAATTTTTTATTTTTGAGAAAAAAACGAAACATTTTCAAGATTTTGAAAATCAAAGTGTTGTTCTGTTTTCTAAAATCAAATCAAAGTACTGCTTAAAGCAACACTTTGATTTTCAAAATGTTCAAGTTCAACAACACTTTGATTTTTAGAAAACAAAGTAACACTTTATAACCTTACAACTCGATTTTCAGAAAACAAAGTAACACTTTATAACCTTACAACACATAGCACACTGCCATTTATAACCTTACAACACATAGCACACTGCCATAACATAGCGCATGCTGGCAACTTCCAACCCAATGTGGCCCTTTGTGCGCTTTACATTGACAATGGTACCTTCGTGACCCGCACTTGGCACGAGCAAACCTTAGGCTTTTAAACAAGAACATGATAAAATATATTATATCATTAGAAAGTTAGGTCGAATTTTTATTTTATTTAATTGAATTTAATTTGTTATAATATATATATTTTTAATTGTAATTTAAAATATAAAGAAGATATGAATATATGATATTTTTTAAGATTTTAAAAATCTTTAAATTTTAGTTTATTAATAATATTAAGTAGTTGATTTTTAAGTGATATTTTTTATAAGCTAGAATTCTTAGGTTGTAAGTCATTTTGATTTCTAACTTAATATTATTTTTATATGTTAATGTATTTTTATAGAATTTCATATTAATACTTAGTGATTAAATTTTACATGCAAAATTTAGCTAAAGACCTTACTTTGGTTTGGCTTATTATTTTTGTATAAATTTATTTATTTATTTTTCCTATATTACAATATATAATTATTTTATTTTAATTAAAATTATAATATTTATAAATTTTTAATCAGATTTAAATTTAAATTATTATAATATTTACAAATGATTAAAATAAATAGCATTTAATATTTTTACAGCCCTTATTTTTTATATTGGAAAAAAAAAATGAAAGTTTAATGTTGAAACATAGATGCACAATTTAAGTTCTAGCTTTCCCTAAGGGCCTTACTTTGGCTTGGCTTAAGAGGGTCTTGTAGCTTATTATTTTTCTACAAGATGTTTTTTTCTTTTATAGTACAACATATAATAAGTTTATTTTAATTAAAATTATTATAATATTTACAAATGATAAAGATAAATGAAATTAGATATTTTTTAAAACAATGTTTATTATGAGGTTGACAACTTTTTCTATATACTATTAGTTTTAAAACAATTTTTGTTATATACATCAAACCTCTAATAAGTGATTTGTTAATTATTCTTTGAAACAATGCCTACTATAAGGTTTAAGACAATGTTTTTCATGTGCATGTGGCTCTAATAAATGATTTACTGGAAATTTTCTTAAGGTTTAAGACATGTTTTTCCATATAAATATTTTATTTGAAATATGTTATGGTTTGTTTTGATTTAGAAACTAAATTCTCAAGCTAGTAAGCTGTAATATCTAAATTGATTTTTTTGAAATGATATCCCTGAAAGTCTTATACACATTCACTTATTAATGTTTTTAAAATTTTCCAGAGGTGTAATAACAATGCTCAATGAGGGTGCGGGATGCACGTATCACCAGTAATGTGTATGATCTCTCTCCTTTTTTATTTTTGTTTTCCAATTCTTTTTTATTGTAAATATTTAGTATCATTTTACATCAAATAATCATATATTTGTGCTATTGTGTCATAGTTTATTGTATACATGAAGATTAAAAAATATATATATTTTTATTTCTACCAAACTTTATCTATCAAATGGTTCAACATAACACATACATATTTATCAACTTATTATAATATCATTATGTGGTTGTGATATAATATAAATAAACTCATTTCAATCCTTTATAACCAATTGAAACAAAAAAATATCTACTTCAACGAATTTTGATAGTTTCAAATAATAAAATACAAATGTTATTTGTCACATGTTTTTAAAATAATTTATACATGACTTTAATCAAGTTTATTTCAATCAAAATAAGGAGAGGTTTTTCTTCAATAAACCACCTTCTAAAATTGAATGCCATCAAAATTAATATCAATATAATGATCAACTATATATGTTATATCTCTCTAATATTTCCAAGATATTACCTCCATTAAAACATGGTCTTTGTAAAAATGGACATCAAGAATATCCATGGATTTAAAGTAATTGGTGGTGGGAAGTGAAGAGTTTCACACTCATACCAAGGTTCAAATCTCATGGGTAAACATTAACAGTTGCAAGCCATGAGTGAGCATGAACCAGGGGCAAGTAGGAAGTGTGAGCAAGAAACAAGAAGTAGAAACCAAAGTGCAATCAAGAAGCAAGTACTACTTCTTGTTCCAGATCTTAGAAGAAAGTTAAACACAAAAGGATTCATGTGAAGAAAATCTAGGTAACATAACAAGTCATTTTTAAAAGTCCTTATTGAACGTAAGGATGCTCTAGTTGACTTAGTTGAAAGTATGGATGCCCTAGTTGATGATAAGAGGAAAAGAGAATATATGGCAAACCCTATCCAATTAAGGAATACTACACCAGAATCGATTATCAAGGATGATATGATTGAGCATGATATCAAGGAAAATCAAAGTTCCATAGATATTGGCTAGGAGGCATTAGGAAGAGCTTTCTCAAAGGTAAAAATGGAAGGAAAAATCAAAGGTATTCAAGTAGAAAAAAATGGTCCCTTCGAATCTCATCTCCAATTTATTAATAATACTTTTATTTTGGGCCATCCCTCAATTAGTGAGGTCATGGAGTTTAAATCAATATTATCATGCTATGAGAAAGCTACTAAATAGTTGGTTAATACACTAGATTTACAACAAATTATTATAGATATTTTTAATTTTAAAATTAAAAAAATTCAATCAACCTACTTAAAATAAAAAGGAAATAGAGAAAATTTATAAGAGCTTTGGATCTCTTGTTTGGGTAAAATGAAAGCTTATTTGACAGGCTAGAAAGGTAAGTTTTTAACCATGGCAAGAAGGCTACAACTCATAGAGACCGTATTGCAATCCATCTATATTTATATGATGTCACTTTCAAGATTGCTAGTAGGTATAGCATCAAAAATTAATAAAATCAAATAGACTTTCTTTGGAAAGGTTGTGAGGAAAAATTTAGATTTTCTTCTTTGCACGTGGTATAAGGTTTGCAAATGAAAAATATTGGATAAACAAGCTTGTGGAATTGCAAACTTATAAGTTTGATATTAGCGGTAAAGTTTGCGTAGAGATTATTGAGGGGTAAAAATATTACTTCACAAATATATAAGTTATCTTGATGCAATGAAATTATTTAGGTAAAAACCCTCCCCAAAATATCAACGTGGAACTTCATATCAGATAGTTTGCAATTGATAAAGAAACATATTAGATGGTTAGTCAACGAGAGGAATTATGCAAATTTTTGGTTTGATGCTTGGTTGAAGCCTTATCCTTTTGTCTTTGAATCAAAATGACAACCATTGGCTCAAGCATGCCTAGCTTGTAAAGTCCAAAGGTCAAAGACTATTAATATGAGCAACTACTCCAGATCATGGATTTCTATTAGTAGCCTCGTTGAAAGAGATTAACTCAAAGAAATTGTAGATAAACTTTAAAAGATGCTTCAAAAGCTTTTTTAATCGATTTTTACACGAAAGGATGAGTTGGTTTAGAATATATCAAAGGATGGTGGATACTCGATCAAGTTGGGACATTAGTATTTGGAGCAATCAAAATTTCCTACTCACAAAATTTTTCCTTGAAAGAATGTTTTGTCACTAGAGGCTCTCCCTAAGGAACAAAACCCCAATTACATAATGAGAGTTAAATCCACTAAACTACCTTTTTATCATTTGCACACTATAACTCTTTAAAACATTAGGTTTAATGATAAAATAGCCCAAAGACATGCTAATAAGTATATGTTGTGTGTAGGAACACAACAATCATCAAATACCAAAGGTCATTATAGTTCACTCGAACCAACAATTAAAAGAAAAAATGATACAAGGGGTGAGGAAGTACAAATTTTAAAGAATATGAGGTGAAGGTGGTCAAGCTTAATCCAAGTAAATCATCTTCATTTTCTTCAAGTAGCATAAAATCTTCTCCTTACCAAAAAAATAAAAGTAGTATAGAGTGTATTTGTTGCACTTTAGAGTTTCAAGAGCAGCACAATAAAGAAAAGCATATGGAAGATAACCAAAAACATCTAATATTTCTATGCCAAAATAAGAAAATAACGACTATAGAGGATTATATATGCATTTTGGAGTTTTTAGGGCAACATAAAGAAGAAAGAGTTAACGGGGCTATACCTTACATGTTAGATTCTTTAGGGCAACACAAATTTTTAGAAGAAAGTCTCATTATGAGCAATACAGAAAAATAGAAGAGATTGATGAAGATGAGAGTGTTAGTGAGAATGGAAAAGGGGAGGAAAGGTCATCAAAACATGAACAAAAAGAAAAAGAAACACAAAATGATATCAATTTGGGAAGCCAAATAAAAATATCACAAGTGTTAACAAGAAGTGAGGCTAAGCCCACTAATAAAAATAAAAAGTGATGATGATAAAAATAATATTATAGAATATTAGAATTTCAAAAAAATATTATAGAATATTAGGGGTATGTCCCTAAAAAAGAGTTATTAAGGAATTTATAGGTTGTTATAGTCCTGAGTTTATTTTAATACAAGAAACAAAATTTAGTGAGGAATGTAAAAATACTTTTAAGAAGATTTGGATGATGGGTGATTGTCTAGCCATTTCTTCTACAAGAGTTTCAGATGGTATTGCAATAATATGGGACAAATGCAAATGGGATGGTAATTATTAGAATCAAAAAGTAATTGGGTTGATGGACTATTTTACAAGAAAGAGGAAAACATCAAAGTTAGGGTTATAAATGTATATGCTCCAACTATACTTACACCTCATGAAAGATTTTGGAAGGACCTTAACATATTTTTGTCAAATACAATGATGATTCATTATGATCTATGAATTCTTGGGGGTGATTTCAACATTGTTCTCTCTCCATTGGAAAAGAAGGGTGGTATTTCAGGATGGTCTAAATCAATGCAATATTTTGCATCATTTGTCAATTCAAATGACCTTTGGGATGTTCGTCCAAGTTTTCAATATGCATGGGATAGTAGACGCATTAAGCAAACTCATATAACAAAAATATTGGATAAATTCTTGTTATCCAATAAATGGTTGCAAACAAAGTATACAATCTCTTCAGATATTTTATTGGGAGCAGAATCGGATCACAAACCCATTCTTTTGACTTGTGATTTACCCAATAATGGTCATCCAAAATCATTTCACTTTCGATCTATGTGGCTCCAAGACCCTAATTTTTTCTAGATGGTTATTTTATAGTGGGATGAGTCAAAATTTGAGGGATCATATATGTACAGGCTTGCTCAAAAGATGAAATATTTAAAGAAAAAAATGAAGATATTGAATGCCAAATATTTTGGTAATAGTTTTAAAGAAATTGAATCCAAGCTATAGTAAAAACTCATGGAATGTATAAGGATTCTTATGTGAAAGAAAAACAATTGCTTTGTGATCATCATAATGTATTGAAAAAGGAGTCATACTGGTTAACCACAAAGAAGGGTAACCATTAATCATAGAATCCTCAATTGTATAAAGTGTAAAATAGATATTTTTGAGTTTGTACACATAGAAGTCAAGGTGAATGTCCATCAAGTACCATTGTACAAGTGCACAGGACTACAAATATATTTCCATACATGTTGAATATTAACTTGTCGTACAAGCCAAAGAAGATCATCATACAGACTAGGAAGACTTGTCGTGCAAGCCAAAGAAGATTATCTTATAGGTTGAAAAAGTTGTCATACAAGTGCAAGAGCTAGTCTTCAAGTGAAGATAAAATCACTATATAGATGCAGTAGTTGTACGATAAAGGTGCACAAACATAGGAGGTGAATGAAGAATTGGATGGAGTGCTAATTGCAAAAGCATGAGAAAAGATCGAGTATTAGGGAAAAACTTGCACAAATACAAGTTGACAGAAGTAGATATTTGCCTAGACCACTGCACCAAAGGGAACATCATTTTCAAGAATGAGGGACACAAAAATATCAAAGGGAAGGGCCTATGACACATACTCGATGTCAAGAAAAGGAATATAGTCCAACCATGGAACAAAGAAGTAGGAGACACTTCCAAAATTCACCAGAGGAGCCAAGACAACAAGCTTCACCTCAAAAGAGAGAGAAAAGTGTAGAAAGGAAGTGATGAATACCACTGAAGGAAATAAAATTTGTTCAACCAATAGGAGAATTTTGTAACAAATTGTGGCAGAAGAGCATACCAGATCATCCCCTAAGAGCAACATTAACAAAGTTTAGAGTAAGCTAAATAATGCAAGTTTCATTGTTAAGGAGTTCTTCAAGGATTATTTGCTACAAATGTTAGAAACATATGATTCATAGCTAAATCAAAGCATAGTGTGGATCAATGATAGAGAGGTAAGAGTGGTATTTTTGGCAAATAAATTTTAGAGAAATTTTGGGTTGCTAAGCCATGGCTTACTTGTGAGAAAGGAAGTAAGAAAGGAAATGGATGAAGTCCAGTGGAATGAAGTAATCAAGGATGTCACCAATATTAATCCTAAATAAGCAACAAAATTGCTCAAACATGGAATTCGAGGAACAAAGCAACAACAATTGAACAATGAAGAGCTATAGTGCACAAAGAATATAGTAATGTCCAAGTTGTTAAAAGAGCAAAGGTCTATATAAATATTGTGTTATTTGATTCAGTATGTGCAAGGTATCAAACAAGTATAATATGATTGGATGTCATATTTGTCATACCACATCCAACCCCTTTTTAAGAGGCAAAGGAAGAATTTTTCAATGGTTTTTGATACCACTGGAATAATACAAAATATGGTATCATATTTAAAATTGGAAATTCCAGGACTAAGGCACCCCAAAGAATTGTCAGAACATGAACCAATAATTCTAAGATGAGTGGACATAGGACCTCTAAGTCAAGGACTCCGAAAAAAACAAAGAAATGTTATATGGAAGGAGGAGAGTGAGGAGTCAGAGGAAGAAGCACAACTAGTAAATAAAGGGACAAGAAGAATATTAGAGCTAAAAATGGGTTCTCAATCTAAACATAAACCATTACAGCCATAAGAAATTAAATTTGAAATGGCTAAGTAACAACATGAATAGTTTTAGGGACAAGACGAAATAGGAGAAACAATACAACAAGAGGAAGAAACTATACACTCCCCACCAATCAAGATAGTGGATGTGGATGACGTAGATGTAGTGGAGCTAGAATAGGTACAACATCTTGGAGTGGAATTACCCAAGATTTTAATTAAGTACAATAGTTGAATCCACAAGCATCCCCTTCAATGCAAGGATTGGTGAAATTCATTTTCATACCCACAATTGAAGAGTGGCTAGAAGCATAAGTGGAGCCAAAAACGTTAGTAAATGTAGTACAAGAAAAATATAAAGGTAAAGGGTCTGCAAGGGAGGTAGAGAAGCTACCACAACAAATTCAAGAGGAATTAGATAGTGAAAAAACAACCTATAAGGCTCTGACTAATAAACAAATGTGATGGATCGCAAAATCAAATTCAACAAGAGCAAAAAACCATGAAATAGGGAAAATAAATAAATAAACCTATTAGTCTGCATGGAAAAAAAAGAAATGGAAGAAATCCATACTAAAGAAATGAAAGCGGAAATCCCACAAAACTCGATGAGATATTTTTTGGTTGAAGTAATAATTTTGGGGTTTCACCAGAAAGGATCGAGCAAATGAATGAATAGGTAGATGGATTCCTTAGTAAAATGATATAGGCTATGGACAAAGCCAGGTTGGAATTTCAAACAGGCTGCATAGGAGAATTGAAGAAATGGTAGTTGATGGTGTATTGACAAATTTGAAATATTAGAATGGACCCAAAATGAACAAAGGGTCAAAAGACAATAAACATCCATCAACAACATCCATGGAAATTTGAATTTGGTGGTGTTAGGAGTATGGTTGGACTCAAGGAATTGTCAAAATGAGTGCCAACTATCTATAGACATCCACAAAGGGTTTATATAGATGAAAGTGAGCTCCACACCTTCCACGGCTAATGCAACAGGAGTGGAATACAAGAAGATTCCACCAAAATTGTTTAAGATATATGCAAGTATGAACTTAGTGTTTATTGGAATGAATGGTTAGCAATAGGGTTGGAAAAGATACAACAATCCAAGGATGAATAGGTTAACCAATGGAAGGAGAAAATGTAGAAAGTGATGGTTGATATTGAGTCAAAAATGGTTGTATTAAAAAGAAAAGTTGAGGAGAGGATAAAAGCCAAGGAGGAGGTTGATGCATAGTTGGTTGCATTGAAACTAGAAGTTGAGGAGAATATGCGACAAAAAGAAGAGAAGTTGTAACAACAAGAAAAGAAGATTCAATAGCAAGACGAGATGATTGGATAACTAAGATCTGCCTTGACAATTCATGAGTAATTATTTGAAGTAAAGGACCAAGAGTTAAAACACAAGGACCAAATAGTTGCAAAGAGAGATGAACAATTAGTCGTTGCAGCCAGGACAAAGGTTGCACTCAAACAAAAAATCAATACTACTTCTAAGAGGGAGAAGGAACTTCTTGAATAAAGGGCAAAAATGAAAAAGAAAGCCAATCATTATGGGTTGGAGTATGCCCGATACTGCAACTATGCACAAAAATTGAAGGATGAAAGAGCAACACTCATTCTTCAACTTGTTGGATTGGGAACAATACCTAGTCATACTTACCAAGAGCTGAGTCCTCAAGAGGATGTACCACAACAAAATTCGATGAGGATGTCATCCAATCAAAAGGGGTGGATAGATGTAGGCAATAAATCAACAACTCAACATAAAAGAAAATGAAATAAAAGTGCACAATATGTACTATAGTTTTTATTGAAATTTTGTAATGACATGTAAATGAAATGTAAGCCCAAATGCGGGTAAATGAAAGGAAATGACATTAATTCAATAAATGAAATAGTTGAATGTTTAGAAAGAAATGTGAATGTTCATCCAAGGGAAAATTCATTAGGAAATGAAGGGTATAGATGACAGTTGTTGTTAATTGTCTTCCACATTTTCTAAGGAACCCCCTTCAATTTGAATGTTCAATGTGTATGAGTGTATGCTGGAGAGAGAGCCATTATGGCAAATTGTTCTATGTAGCCTTTGGTATATTGGTAATACAAATGAAACCTTATTTCTTATTTGTTCTATGTATATAATAATGGTGAATGCATTGGAAATGTATATCATAGATTATCAAGGTTATTGTGTGGAGGATTGCAATAGAAGATAATGTGCATTCTAGATTGAGGTAGAGGAACATGAAGTTCAAGTTACAATTTCGTTCATGGCTAATTCAAGGGTTTGCAATACAATTATATTTCATTATTGTTCAAGTACTATAGCAAACATTCAAGTGTTGCATTTGAGATCTTGTTGAGCATTTAGACATCATCATGCAATTAGTTGTTGGATGATCAATTGTGTGTGTATATTTATTATTCAGATAATAGGTGATCAAAGTTGCAAATAATTCAAACACTTCTTGAGGATTCAAGCTTGCTAAACCATCATCTGACTTTGGTTGTCCAAGTGAACATGATCGTTCAAGTGCTCAAACCATTCAAGTGAACATTGCCATTCAACTAAAGGTTGATCATCTTTCAAGTAAAGATAATACCATACATATGCATTGATTGTAGTCTTTCTTAGCTTTGAAGTCTGTCACACTTGTCTCTAGTCATTGGGGAACTCACCACCATGCTACATTCCACTCGAAAGTGACAAGAAAAACTCCTTTGCATCATCAGATGCCAAATTCCATTATAGTTCGCCCCCCCCACCCCCCCCCCCCCCCCCCCCCCCCCCCCCCCCCCCCCCCCCCCCCCCCCCCCCCCCCCCCCCCCCCCCCCCCCCCCCCCCCCCCCCCCCCCCCCCCCCCGCCCCCCCCCGCCCCCCCCCCCCCCCCCCCCCCCCCCCCCCCCCCCCCCCCCCCCCCCCCCCCCCCCCCCCGCGCGGCCCCCCCCCCCCCCGCCCCCCCCCCCCCCCCCCCGCCCCCCCGGGCGCGCCCCCCCCCCCCCGGCCCCCCCCCCCCCCCCCCCCCCCGCCCCCCCCGGCCCCCCCCCCCCCCGCCCCCGCGGCCCCCCCCCCCCCCCCCCCCCAAAAATTATAATTATTCCCAGTTCATCCCATTTTCTTTTTTCTTTTATTTTTTCTTATTTTTTTTTTTTTTTTTTTATTATTTTTATAATTTTTTTATTTTTTTTTAAATATTATTAATTATATATTTAATTTTATTATAATTATTGTTTATTTAGAAAGGGAAAGAAAACATAAAAAGAAAAACAATAAATAAATATTAGAATAAATGGAAAATTTTTCTTTAATAAGTATTTATAAAAATCACCTCTAATCAACCATAAGAATTTAAAGGTACGAAGGAATATGGGGAGGCAAATTTTAAAGCAAATGAGATGAAGGAGGTCAAGCTTAATCCAAGTAAATCATCTTCATTTTCCTCAAGTAGAATAAATATTCTCCTTAACCAAAAATCAAAGTAGTATAGAGTGTATTCGTTGCACTTTAGGGTTTCAAGAACTGCACAATAAAGAAAAGTATATGGAAGATATCCAAAAATATTTAGGGTTTCTTGGGCAACATAAGAAAGTAACTACTATAGAAGATCATATGTGCACTTTAGAATTCTTAGGGCAACATAAAGAAGAAATAGTTAACTAGGCTATTTCTTACATATTAGATTCTTTAGGGCAACATAAATCTTTAGAAGATAAGTCTCATTATGAACAATAAGAAAAATAGAAGAGATTGATGAAGATGAGTGTTGGTGAGAATGGAAAAAGAAGAGGAAAGACATCAAAGCATGAAAAAAGAGAATAAGAAACATAAAAGGATATCAATTTGGAAAGCCAAATAAAAATATCATAGGTGTTAACATGAATCGAGGCTAAGCCTATTAATAAAAATATAAATGTGATGATGATGAAAATGATACTATTTAATATTAGGGGTACAAATAAGATCCCTAAAAAAAGAGTTCTGGTGGAATTAATAGGTTGTTATAGTCCTAAGTTAATTTTAATACAAGAAGCAAAATTAAGTATTGAGGAATGTAAGGATGTGTTTAAGAAGATTTGTAAGATGAGTGTCTATCTAGCAATTTATTATAGAGGAGCTAAGCACTAAATAATATGGAACAAATGCAAATAGGATGGGTAATTATTAGAAGCAAAGAGTAATCGGGTTGTTGGACTATTTTACAAGAAAGAGGAAAATATCAAAGTTGGGGTTATAAATGTATATGCTCCAACTATAGTTACACCTCATGAAAGATGTTGGAAGGACCTTAGTATATTTTTGTCAAATACAATGATGATTCATTGTAATTTATGAATTCTTAGGGGTGGTTTTAATATTGTTATATCTCCATTATAAAAGAAGGGTGGTATTTCAGGATGGTCTAAATCAATGTAAGATTTTGTTTCATTTGACAATTCAAATGACCTTTGGGATGTTAGTCCTTCAAGTTTTCAATATACATGAAATAATAGACACATTGGGCAAACTCATATAGCATAAATATTGGATAGATTCTTGTTATCCAACAAATGGTTACAAACAAAGTATACAATATCTTTAGATATTTTATTGCAAGTAGGATCAGATCACAAACCTATTCTTTTGACTTGTGATTTATCCAATAATGGTCATCAAAAGCCATTTGACTTTTGGTTTACGTGGCTCCAAGACCCTATTTTTTTCATATGTTTATTATATGATGGGATGAGTCAAAATTTGAAGGATCATATATGTATAGGTTTGCTCAAAAAATAAAATTTTTAAAGAAGCAAATGAAGATTTGGAATGCCAAATCTTTTGATAACATTTTTAAAGAAATAAAAAGTTGAATCCAAGCTCAATAATTTACAATAGATAGTAGAAACTTATGGAATGGATTAAGATTCTTATGTGAAAGAAAAACAATTACTTTCGGATTATCATAATGTATTGAAAAAGGAGTATGCATATTGATTTCAAAAAGCTAAGGAGAAATGTCTTAAGGAAGGAGATAAAAATACAAAAAAAATCATGATACACCAAAAATAATTTCTATTACGTTGGTTCCCAATAAAGGTGAGACAAAATATTTAAAAAAAACTTGTCAAATAAGCCTTTGCAATATGATTTATAAGACCATTTCAAAAATTATGGTAGGTTGAAAGGCATTCTAGGTTGTGTTATTTTAGAGGAACAACGTGGTCTTGTTTATGGTAAACAAATTCGCAATGGTATAATCATTGCATAGAAGGCCATAGATTCTCTTTGTTCTATGAAAAACTAGTTATTATTATGGAATTACATATGAACAAAGCATATGATAGGATTTCCTAGAATTTTCTACATGATATCCTCAAAAAGAATGGTATTGATTACAAGTGGTGTGAATGAATTAAATGTTGTTATAGCACTCTAAAATATTCTATTTTGATAAATGGTTCTCCTATTGGTTACTTCAAGTCATCTTGTGGACTTCGTCAAGGTGATTCACTATCTCCTTATCTATTCATTATTTTGTGGAAGCATTAGGGAGAGCTTTATCAAAGGTAAAAATGGAAGGAAAAATCAAAGGTATTCAAGTTGTAAAAAATGGTCCCTTAAAATCCCATCTCCAATTTGTTGATACTTTTCTTTTGGGACCATCCCTTAGATAATGAGGCCATGGAGTTTAAATCTATATTAAATTTCTATGACAAAAGCTATTGGAGAGTTAATTATACAAAATCTAGGATGTTTTCATTAACATTGCCCTAGATTTACAATACATTATTATGAATATTTTAAGATTTGAAATAGAAAATTTTCCATCAACCTACTTGGGAATTTCTATGTCTCATACAGGATATAAAAAGGAGATTTGGATCTCTTTTTTGGATAGAATGAAAGCTTATTTGTAGGTTGGAAAGGTAAGTTCTTAACTATTTCGGGAAGGCTACAACTCATAAAGACTACATTGCAATCCATCCATATTTATATGACATCACTTTCAAGATTGCTAACAGGTATAGCATTAGAAATTGATAGACTTTCTTTCGCAAGGTTGTCATGAAAAATTTAGGTTTCCTTTTTGTAAGTGGGATAAGGTTTGCTAAGGAAATAATATTGGAGAAAGCAGCATACAAAATTTCAGACTTATGAGTTTGGTATTAGAGGCAAACCTTACGTGGAGATTATTCAAATATTGAGGAAATAATTGGGTAAACATATTACTTCAAAAATATATAGGTTTTCTTGATCCAATGAAATTATATATGAAAATAACCCTACCTAAAGGATCATCAAAATGGAACTTCATATCAAATAGTTTGCAATTGCTAAAAAAACATATTAGATGGTCAATAAATGAGGTGAACTATGCAAATTTTTGGTCTGATGCTTAATTGAAGCATTATCTTCTTATCTTCGACTCAAAATGGCAACCATTGGCTCAAGCATGCATGGCTTGTAAAGGTCGAAAGGTTAAAGACTATATTAGTAATTTGGTTGAAGGAGAGGAACTCAAACAAACTATACATGAACTTGAAAAGATGCTTTAAGAGTTTTATTTATCAATTTTTACACAAAGGGATGAGTTGGTTTGGAATCTATCAAAGGATGGTGGATACTTGATCAAGTTGGAATATGAGGATTTAGAGCAATAAAAATTTCCTTCTCCTAAATATTTTCCTTAGAAGAATGTTTTGTCACTAGAGGCTCACCCTAAGGCCTTAACATTCCTTTGGTTAGTGGTTCAAATTAAGAATCTTATAGGAGATAGTCTAAAAAGGAGAGGATATCATCAGATGTATCTTGTATGCGAAGCATTTGAAAACATAGACCATATACTTCTTCATTGTTCCTTTACTCACACTATTTGGGGTTAGTTTTTTAAAACATGAAAATTTGTTGAGTAGCTCCATCAACATTGAAAGAGTTGATAAAATATTAAACTTATTATTTTAAAGCTAAAACATTATGTATTCTATCGAGGGTTGGCCTCCCATTATTTTATAGAATTTATGGCTTGAATGAAATAATAGAATTTTTTAAAAAGAAACCTCAAAATCATTACAACCTTGCACAAGACTCAATTCCAAGTTCCAACTAAAATGTAAGAAAAATAAAACAAGGCACTTACTTTAGAGATAATCTCATCAATATTTGCAAGATGGTTGTGGTAGGATTTGCTCTGAAATTTTAATTTTATTTTGAAAAAGTCTCCCCATGTCACTCAACAACAAAGTCACCATCCCTTAATTTTCCCTTCAACTGCTTAATATCAATAAAACTTCCAATATCACATAACTTCAATCAATCTACCCATCCAAAAAAGCAGCTCCATTTAGAAAACAAATAAAATTAGAGAAATATTTTGCCCCAATGAAGATTCACACTACAAATACACCTAATCCATCAAGTATGTTCAAAAATATAAACTGACAAACCCATTCAATGCCTGATCATGCAACTATGAATCCTAATTCTTCTGTGAAATCTAAAATATAAAACAAAGAAAAGTCACCTGATAACACATGTTTCAATGCTCACAAGGGATTTCTGTTGCACTTTCAGTAACTAGAATGGATTCCCACTTCTACCACAATACTTGAGAATTATTTCACTTAAATCATACAATAATGAAAATCTTAATTCAATAATCAAATCCAAAACTACTTGAAAAATGAACAAAAAGAAAAAGCTATGATAAGATAAATCCCAATACCCAGAAAAAGCTTCCATTGTAAATTCAATAACCAAAAGGGATCCCCACAATAATTTGAACACCTAGAAGAGATCCCTACAGAAATTTTAACACCTAGAAGGGATTCTAAATGCTTCTTCAATACCTAGAAGTGATTCCAACTACTATATTAAGACCCAATAGGAATGCCCTATTCTATGTGAATACCCAATAGAGACTCTCAATGCTATGCCAATACCCAAAAGGGACTTCCAACATTATACTAGCTAACCAATCCAATCCCCCCAAGAAAAGTAGGAATCCACTAAATTCCACCCATTAAATTACTATGAATTATCCAATCATAGAAGCCTTTCCAAAGCTACAAGATCAATTCACATGATAAACACACCTTACAAAAATACCATAAAAAAAACAAAACAAGTTTTGGATATTAACAAAACATAATTTCTTTAAGCCATCAAATGCCTTGGATGCCAAGAAATCAAAGACAATAGAACTTATCTATCGAGCTTGGAACTTCTTTGCTTACATCATGAAGGTAGTAAGTGTTAGCCTTTTGATCTCTCTCAGCGTGGGCTGGTGGACCTTATTGGAATTGGCAGGCCATGCAGAGGATGGAAAATGATACTTTTTATGTAAATAAATGCATAAGAGGGAAGGCGAGATGCCCAAAGATAGATTTTGGTAGTGGTTTTGGCATAATCGAATCATGTGTCTTTGATTTGATGCTGGTGGAGTGCCTTTATAAGTCGAAGTTAGAGTATTTTAATACCGGGGAGTCTTGTGGTATGCTTCTAGTTATGATTTGGGTATCTTCAAGACCTATTATGCCACAATGGCATATCTTTATTTTTTTAAAGTTTGTACTATTCCTGAAATGAAAGGAGTCTTAACGACTCAAAAGGTAAGGATCATAGATTAGGAATTTATCATGGACTTCATTGTGATAAAAGTGCAGAAACCAACATATGATGTATTGTTGGGAAGATACCATAGAGAATGGGGGGATACCATCTATAACCGTGTACAATAGTAAGGGAAATATTTTAAGAGTGTTCGTCCTTTTAAATTAAAGGTCTACCTTTAGATTAGAGCTACCCTTAAAATGTCCCTACAAAGGGGACCCAGCTAAACCAAAATAAGACATTGATAAAAAAAGCCAAAATACTTTTATTTTAACGGGGGCTCTTCCCTTATATAAGGGCTTGATTGGTTTTCCACTTCCTAGGTGCTTTCAAAATCTTGTCGCTCATCGATCTCAGGAAGGTGATTAGTCCAAAAGAAGCATCTTCCTCCTCCCTTAGTTATATTAAAGTAGTGAGGTTGGTTGGTTTTTCTGACTATCACGAACAACTAGGGACATAGATGAAAGGAACATCTCATAGTCAGTTGAATATTCACAACAATAAAGGAAGGGTGGCACACCCTCTCTATTATAAATGTTGGTTTATTCGGATACAATTGATCTCAGAGATAACAAAACAAAGTTGTTGAATTATCCATTCCCTAAAAAAATATCGATGAAGCTTTTATTAAACCCGACTCAATCCATCTTCAAAATCTCTCTAGAATGGCTGATTTGCCTTAATCAAATTCCAATCAATGTAATGCCCTTCAAATTATAAAGGGGTGGTAGAGCTTAAAGTTTTAAAGCTCCTAATAAAACAAGTTTTAAAGCTCCTAATAATCTGATTAATCAATTAACCTTTGAACCCTTCCCTTTACCCTTTAAAACAGAGGGGAGAGGAGAGGCAAGCAAGCTTAAAACTTGGTGAAGTAATGCTTGCTCTAAAAAACAAGGTACCATTTTTAAAGCACTTGATCCTCTTTACTCTAAAAGGGCTCTTAAATGAGACCTCAACTCTATTTTTTTAAGCTCTCCTCCCCCCAAGGGAGGGAGAAGCTCGTAAAGCCAAATTTTAGGAGATCACTCATTGTGATCAATTGATTGTAGATTGGGATGAGTAATTTACAAAAGCTACAAGAAGGGAAGCAAAATTACCCAAGAGAGGAGCAGAGTTATGGGCAAGGATTGTAGTAATCAAGAAGAAGTCACAACACTATGGATTCCATTGGGTATGATAGCAAGCCTATGCCAATCACTTGAAGGATGAGACTAAATCCCTCAAGTTGCAAGTTCAACAACACACAAATACCATATACCCCTCAACCACAATGAAGCTAAAACTCTTAGGATCAATAGTAGTCATTGATCAATATAGAGGAGAGAGAAGATGTAGAAGTGACTTCTAACATAGAACCACCCTAGAGACTGACAAAGTGCTTAATAAATCAAGCAATTAAATTCAATTTTGTTTATTGTTTCATAATTTTGAGTTGTTTTCTAACACATGCACAAAGTGTTTGATGAAATATCATACATGTAATTACGTTTAGGTAATTAAATGTACATGTAATTCAAGAAGTCATGTAATTGTGTGTTAGAATAGTTAGTTGGAGGAAGGTAAGGTTGAATCTACCCCCATTTCTATGGAATTGTATAAATAGACCCCTTCACAAATTCAAAATATATGCATTCGAAGAGATACATGTATGTGCAAACCATACAATAATCAAAAGATATCCATTTAGCCATTGTTATGCCCAAAACTTATGGTTGTGTTATGCATGTGCATTAGAACTAATATGCTGTTATAGATGAATGTGCATGGAGTCTAAGCATTTTTAAAATTATTTGTTGTTGTTTTAGATAATTGTGCATGATTTTTTGAGTATATGTTGCAAATATTTGTTGTTTATTTCATTTCTAGATATGAATTTTTTTTCGTATGTTGTAAAATATTTTGTTGATTTTTCCCATAATTTATCATTCTCTTTTCCTTAAAGTACAAACTAACACCATTATCCTACATCCATCCAAAAAACACCGCTTTTGTAACCTATTAATAGGTATCACCTTCATATTTTAACAAGGTTCCACGAGCCTGGGGGACGGGTTTCGGGGGACGACAAGGGACGGCTTGGGGGATGGCTCGGGGGACGACTTGGGGACGGCTGGAGGGACGGTTATTTAGAATAATATACACATTCAAAATTCTACACCCAACAAAAATGATATTTCATAATAGTAATCAATTATGTAAGTGCAACCATTCATATTCATATTAGTTACTAACACATAAGTGGTATTAGGATATTCATATTAGTTACTAAGTCCTGTCATTTAATTGTTTCAAGTTCAACAACTATAACTTGAAGGTTCAACCAAGGATATCAAGTGCAAACAATGTTCAAACAGTCATCATTTTTTTAGCCACTAATGTTCAAACAAAGACTGTCTCACCCCTTCCATTGTTTGAGGGACTAGTCGCAAAGCTGGTGATGTATAATGCTGAACTAATCTCTACTAATTCTTGATGTGCCTACAATAAGCACTAGGCAGCATACCAAGCTGAATTAATCTCTTATAATTATTGATTTACCTAGAATCCACTTTAAACAATAACAATGGGTAATATGTTGAATTTTAGCATATGAATACTTCTAAGGAACGTCTTAAATATTTTCATGTTTAAAAGCAATTGTTCGTCTAATACAAATAGTTCAATCTACAACATAAATCCAGATGGTGAAATTGAAAATAACAACTTACCATATAATTGGCCTCAAAAAGTGATTCACTGGAAACATCCACAATTAGGATAAAGTTGCATGTACTTAAATTTATGTATTTCAGCAACAGTTTCAAGAGGGGATAAATGCAACTTGGTGATGTTATTGTTGAGGCTTTTCCAAGGATGTTACTGGTCCATTTTTTTTTTAAGGGATATTTTTAGGTTTTTAATTAATTTGTTTCATGGTTCCTTACATGTTTAATTATTTCTTCCTTCCATTTCCTTTCCTTACCTTTTTCCTTGCTTTTCCATAGGCATAAACCTAAAATTCCAATTGGAATTATACTCAAACCATTCCTTCTTGTGGAAATCCTTACCAATACTGCTAATAAAGACTGTCCAAGTTTATATAGAATTTATTTTAGGTTTAGGGTTTGGGGGGGTTAGACTTAAAATGGGTCCCATCCCTTGCCTTTTTTTTTAATTTTCTATTTGGGTGAGGACACCTAGCCGTGGGGGACGACTAGGCCCCATTGGGGATGCTCAAATCATCCCTAGGGATGGCACTGTCCCCGAGGATGGCCATCCATCCCCGAGGACGGTCTGAGCGTCCCCAATGTGGCCCATCCATCCCCAAGGATGCCCCAAAAAAGGGGACATCCCGGGGACGGGAGGCCATAGGCCTTAGCCATCCTAGGGACATTTCCCAACTGCCCCCTTGTGCTAGGGGATGCAATAAATGGGGGGACACATCCCCGTGGAACATTGTATTTGAGATTAGCTCCTTCAAATGATAATTTTATGATTTTTTTCTCTTACTTCTTTTGCTTCATGGAGTAAATTTCATATATAATCTCTATCATTATGAAGTAGTTGAAACTCCTTGTTTAACTCTTGTTTCAACTCAACCTAGTCCATATAAGGTTTTTCTCGCTTCAAATGCCAATCAATTGCTATGCCCTATAGTGTTGTTGGGAACAATCACAACCATGCACCTTCATTCATGACTCCTTCTACCTTCTATATCATATCTCACATTCTGATATGGAACTTGGAATCCTACTTCCCATATCTAGTAAACTTTGGAAACTATTACTTGTTTGTTGCTACTACAAACATGTCTTCCATTGATGGTAGTTGTTTCTCAATTTTATTTCCATTCAACAAACCTTCCCTTGATAATTGGTTCTCTTAAAAAAAAATTCGAACACTCCTAACTACACTTACGCTTTGTGATCTTCTTTGCGAGTACACAAGCATTGGTATGATCTTTCAAGTACACTCCCTTGTGGTTTCCTTTATGCTTGACTCCATTCTACACCTGTAGGTACCATCCCCCGCACTTATACTAGAGTTACCAATCGCTCTACCTCATCTTGTGCATGCTCCACATTGTCACTTCCTTCACCACTTGTTCTCCTCAACATAATCCTCGTTTTCTAGTTGCAACTCCACTTGTGTGTCTTCCTCAGCCATCAGAAACAATGTTTACCTCCTTTCTACTTGATTTTTGTCCAAACTATTGTCCTTCCAAGGGTGCCACACATGTTCCACTTTTGGTACACGTATCTCTTTACCAACAAGTTATGTCAATACATCAACAGTTTATGTGTTGTCACCCTCATTGTCAAGCAATTTCTTGTCATCATGTAACTCATCATCATGTAACTAGAATAATAAATGACTATAGTAGCTTGCTACTACCATCATGCTCCAAAAAAATATTCGTTGCACAAGTTGAGGCAAATAATAGAGCAGGAAAGAAATTAATAAGAATTGGTTAGGAATTTACAAGAGGGTGCCTCGATCTCTAAAGTGACTTGCCTTCGAAGTGATTTGGCCTATTAAATAGAAGTTTTTCACACAATTTGAGGTAGAAGATGAAGTAAGAAAAAATCAAAAGGAATTGGTTAAGTGTTTGGAAGAGGGCACCTTGCTCTCCCAAGCAACCCACCCTCCAAGCGACCCACTCTGTAAGCACCCTGCTCTCTAGAACAACCCACTTTTCATATGACTTTAATCCTTGAATGGAGGTTTGTCACACAAGCTGAGGCAGAAGATAAATTAGGGAAAAATCAAGAATTGGTTGTATTTGGAAGAATTAGCAAAAATATAGAGTGACCTCACTCCCCAAATGGAGGTCATCACACAAGCTAAGGTAGAAGATAGAGTAGAACAAAAATCAACAAGAATTAGCTAAGTGTTTGGAAGAGAAAATCTCGCTCACTAAAGCGACCTACTCGTTGAATGTTTCTACTCTCCAAAGTGACCTACCAGAACACCTCGTTTCTTATCTATTTTTAATAAATAGGGTAAGGATGATATAAACACCTCATAATTATCATAGAGGTACATTATATGTAGTATATTTCATGGCAACTAGTTCAAGTTAAATAAGAGCTCAATGCTAATTGTAATGTTCTTTTGGCCTTTGAAGAAAATACTAAAGCTACACTTTAGAGTAAAAAATCTAAAACACTCAAATCTTGAAATCAATAAAGAATCATGCATGGCATCCATATTTGATTATCTCTGACCTTTGCTTTATGGATGGTTGAAATTAGTGGCTTTACCCTTCTTTCCCTTATTAGTCCTCTTTAATTGGCATTGTAGGCATTCAAAGATCTTATGTGATGAAGTTATTCAGTTTCTATTTAGAACATCAGCTGCACCAAATTTAAACCCTACTACGATCTCGATCATATTTTACATTTTTTTCTCTTGCATCCTTCTCAAGATTAGATTAGATTAATTTTTTTTTGCACTTTTAGATTAGATTGCTTGTTTCATTTTTTGCTTGGTTTCTTTCTTTATTTTTAGCCTTAGATAGAAGGTAAATGGAATCAACCTCGTCAATATGTCCTTGGTTCAATGATTGGACAAATAGTTGATGTAGCCCACACCAAGGTTCAAATCTCAATGACACCAAATAGCTCAATGTGACTAAATTGATGTAAAAGGGAAAGGGTAACCCTTTCAAAATTCTATTTAAAAAAAGGGAATCAACTCGATTTCCATAGGTTGGGAAGAGTAGAAACCTTCCCATCCATTTGTTGAACTGCAATCACAGGTGCAAATCACCCTTGTTGATTTTTATCTTCAACAATTCTAGCATGCTCAATGGGACACACAAGTACAATTTTGGTATGAAATTGATCTTCACCCCACCCACACATTTGAAGTCATGTAAGAATTTGAATATTGGGGACTTGCCCTAAGAGAAGCATAGGAAAAAGAATCTCTAGTTAGTCAAAGAAAAGAAATCCTAACAAACACTTTTGGGGTTGGCTTTGTTAGAGAAATTTCTAGTTGGAAGTGAAAAATGCCAAAGGAAGTCATTCTAAGGCAAGAAATATTATTTTTACCTTGAAAGGAGTTGTTAGGTGGATTTAGGTGCCCATTCAAATGAAAGAGAAGGTCATTTTGGCCATTCAAAAAAATAAAATGAGGATCAAACAACACAAGCCTATCCAAGGACCGTCTAAATTAAGATTATCAAAGTGGAAATGCACTCAACCATCTAGGAAGGAATGATAGTTGTTTAGAAGAGCTTACAAGTTGCCCAAAAGCTGGAAATCTTCATGTTAGGAGAAATATTAGTCATTTGTAAGGTTTGGTTCATCCAAGGCCAGGGGATGATTATCTAAAGTAAAAATCAAACCATATGAGGCTTGGTCATGGCCATCTAGAACCAATATGTTTGATAGTAGTTGGCCATCTAGAATAAAGAGTGGGTTGTCCAACTTATGGTGGAGGTTGACCAATCGATAGAAGTCACTAATCTTGTGTGAGAGGTTATTTGATGAAAAGTTATTTAAAGCTTGGTCAAGGCCATCTGGTGGATGGTAGAGAGGATGACTTGATTTGTTATGTTCAACAGAAGTATTGTATAGAGCAAACCATGATAGATACTACAAATAGTTGGTATTTTTGGATTCATTGCAAAAAATATTTCTTTTAGGGGGGTCCCAATTGATCATCTTTTTCTATTTCATCTCTAGGTAACTATTTTTCTACATTGAAAGTTTATTTTTTCCCTCTATTTTTAAAAAATTTAAATTTAAATTTAGATAATATTCCAGGGGAGAAGAAAAGGGTGCATGTGTTGGGCACATGGTGCAAGAGTGATGTGCCTACATCAACAGAGTGTATGGTCACACAAAATAAGGTGGGTGGATCCTTCCCTTTAGCATATGTGTGGTTGCTTTTTTCTAGGGGATTCTCCCTTAAGGTTTAGGGCCCTTGAGGTCTATGGTTCAAATCTCACTTGCTCAATTTTTATATTGAATACTATGATATCATCTCTTTGATTAAGAATGTGGCACATTTAATACATGGCATTATATGATGATTTCACCCCTTCTTTCTTGCACAATTTGACATGGCTCCCCATGATAACATGCCACTCAATGATGACATGGTACCTAATGATGACGTGGCACTATATCATGACATGGTTTCCAATGATGACATGTCAATCAGTGATGACATGATAACTAATGATGTGGTAGTTAATGACATGTCAGGTGACATGGAACTTGATGACATTGAAAATTTTGACATGTTAAAGGTCAACATGTCAAAGGCTGACATGGAAGACAAAGAGTTGTAGCATGAGTGGTAAGCATTCCATAAATAGAGGAATAGGATGACAACACTCTTGGTAGTTTTACTTGTACTATATTCTGGATTGCAACTCCCACGTTCCATGTTCAATCTACAACTATGATCTCTACACTCAAAGAATCCAACATACACTACAACTGCTAATGACAAACACATGGAATACAAATTACACTCGACATAGGTAGAATACAACTCAATTACATTATTTATGGTATAGCGTTATAGAATACCACACAATGCATATACAATCTACATTCATACTACAATGTTTGCACTTATGGGTTGCCAATATATGGCTCTAGTCTCTCCCTAGACACACCATTGTCCTCAATACACACAAATGAATAATGTCACCATCATCTCAAATTAAGAAGAGGATCTATTAAAAATTTGTCCTAGTCATTGCCAACAACGACTTCCTAGGGCAACACACCGCCCAACTATCTACATATTCAACGTTCTCACATTACCCTTAGTGCATTATATTCTATTTGCAATTCATCAAATAAAATATCAAATTGCATTACTTTTTTATTTTTCTACATTTCATTTAGTTACATATGCATTTGACTTTTATTCACATTGCATAACATTTACAATTCTTTACACTTAGTGCATTTTGTAGTACTTACTCTTTTGAGGTCTAGAACGAGTGCCTACATCTGCCCTCCCCTCTACTTTGGTTGACGTCATCATCAATATCTGCTTTGGTTCTTGGGGACTTGGCTACTGGTGTTAAGGTGTTAGAGTAGGTGTTCCTTGCATTTTTGTGGTTTGAATATTTAATGTCTCATTCTTGTCCTTTAGTCTCTTGGCATAATTATGGTATCTAGCTCATTCTATACCATAATGATTAACCCTCTACTCCATCTCAAGCAACTTCATCAAGAGCTCTTTAGCCCTCTTCGTAAAGGTACCTTCAACTTCTTTCTTATCTTTTTGTGTCGCTTCTACAAGCTACTTGTCTCTTTCTATAATTAGTTGATCTTTGTGCTCTAATTCCTTAGTATTCCCTTCCAACATTTTCTCTCTGATTGAGCACTCAAATTTTAGCTATATTCTTCTTGTATCTTATTCTTCTCCTCAACCTCTTGCTTTAAAGCATTTAATTCTACTTGATCTGCTTGCTTAAAGACAACTAATTCTACCTCAACTAAGCATATGCATCTTTTAACTAGTTATCTTCCCCACTCTATCAAGTATACCAAGAAATTGATTATTGCATACGTATTTACTAGTTCATATGTGATTTTCTTATACTTCACACCTGATGCATCTTAAGGATAAGTCACTAGATTAGATTCATCAATATATATCCAAGTTGGTTGCCTATATATCCTAATGGTTCTTGTTGGTAATTCCTTTATTCCAACCATCCTCTAGATGCTACCAACTTGTGATTCCCATGGTTGCTTCTAATGGATTTCCACGAGTTCATTCTTGAACCCACTATATCATTTTTATCCATCTCTTCGTACACCATCAACTGCCCACTTCTTCAACTGTCCCACACAACCCATCTTGAATTCTAATCTTGTTCGATCTAGAATCTTCATCATCTTATTAAAGAGTATGTCAATATGTTCCTCCACATGCTCTCCCAAGTTTGATGTATATTTGTTTCTACTCGAAGTTCAACCTCAATATCTTCCTCGATGAGAATATCCTCTCTATCTCCTTCACCATGACCTTGTAGATATAGTCTTCTTTGTTGCCTTACCTCCCAAGATCGGTTGCTCCGTAGTATCAATCAATTGGTCCATCCTTTCGCTATTGTATCCTCTCTTTATCAGTTAATTTTTTGTTGAGGGTTACCTTTCTTTCTCCATTTCTACTTCTATTAGCACTATGCCCTCCCTTGCTAGTTGGTTTCCTCTTTCTGGTGCTTTGGATGGAATTAGTTCTTCCCTTGCTAGCTCCTCTAATGTGGATTTGATTTCAAACAATGGTTCCTCTCACAACCGAGGTGATGCACATGGGCTTATATGTTGCTCAAATTTTACCCAAATGTCAAGTGACTCCATTTGCATCTCACTCACTACTTTCACCTAAATTACATCCACTACAACCCATATCTCTTTACCCATATCCACAATTCTTGCCAAATTTTGTGCCTATGGCATAGCTCATCCTTGTGCAGTCTACTCCATAGACTACAACTCTTCCTCTTTAACATCTTCTTCAATCAAGTGTACTAACCTCCTTTACCTCTTGTTTTTCTTTATTTTCTATATCCTCACTTGCCTCCTCATCTAACAAGTCCTTCCTCTTAAATAACTTTTATATTTTTACTAGAGTACTTGTCTTTGCCTTTGCAAATAGAATTACATTGATCTACCCCATGATCGTTGACTCCTACTTTGTTATCTTCCTTTGAGGATCTATTTCAAGAAACTACAACTTTTCTTATGCTACAATATTCATCAAAGATACAATAGTGTGAAACGCCATTGAAAATTTCTTTAAGAATTGCATTAAGAAATTCTTAATTTGCTACAACAGGTATGATGCCCAATTGTATTCAACACCTTTCATGGGACCTTGCACATATGGTACAAGCCAAGTAGGTATCTCTAGATATCGTTGCTCTTCTTATAAATTGGACACTATCATTTTTATGGTGGACTACAACTCTATTGTCTTTAGTTGTTGATTTATTCCACGACTCCCATGCTTTGTCATCTTTGCCACTTCATCTAGGGTCATATTGGTAACTTCATAGATCATTTTATTCTACTAGATCTGATCTATTACCTCATTTTTAACTAGCATTCATTTTTAACTATTACCTCATTTGGAAGTTGTCAGGTCAAAATATTACCTACACTTTCTTGTCATCAATATTCACTTTTTTGGTGTTCTATAGTGTATTGTATATCTCCAACATCCACAACAAGTAGCTCTTAAAGAATTTCTTGTCAAAATTTGCAATTTGTAGTATGCAACTTACACCTGCTTTCTTAAACATAGCTTTAAGCAGTTGATCATCTACACTTTCCCTCCAATTGTGGAAATATTCTCCCACTAGTTGTTACCATGTAATGTCCAACTATTTTGACTACTTTTATTTCCTTTATGTGATAAAGCCTCCACTTGTTGCTCATCTAGAGTTTCATCCCAAGGTCATTCTTTTGAGTGTCCAGTATGTTGCCTACTCGTACTCTGGTCCATGTTAGAACCATGTTCTTTCTCTCATTCTTGTATGTGGTCCACAAGACTTCTTACACTTGTTCTAGCACCTTATTCTCCTCTTCTTGAGTTGGGTGGCCTTCCTTCTTGAAATGCTAGAGATCTATTGCAGGGATATTTTACCATTAATGAGCTCGAGTCTGTAATTACCTCTTTAGAGAACTCATGATAATATCTTAGATGTTGTACCTTCTCATAGAGAAAATACCACCCATTCAGGGGACCGTACAACCTCACATAATATGTAGGACTTGGGTTGTTTGTGCATTCCTCGACCCGGTTAGTAGTATTTATGGTAGTTTCACCTTTCTGTTTTATCTTATTATTCCAATCACTACCTCTAGTTGGATGACCAGTTATTTGATTTGGTCGGACATCCTTGGGTCAAACTTCTTCTTTTTTGGGCTCTAACACTCAGTATGTTGTGGTGCCTTTAGATTTTACTAGAACTCTAATTATGCTTTCTTGTTGTGAGCCTTCGCCATGTGGGTTTTATTGGGAATTTGACCTCCTTTGGCTCTGATGCTTGAAATCCTTCCAATTCCTGAACATGAAGTTTGAAGTTTTCTTGTTCATCTTGGAGCTTCTTTGCATAATTGTACTACTTGGCCCATTCTACACCATATGCATTAGCCTTATCTTCCATTTCCTACAATTGTTTCAAAAGTTCTTCCTCACATCTAACAAAGATGTCCTTCATTCATTGTTGTGTTAGAGTAGAGGAAGTTGGTTTCCTGTGTTCCAATTCAGTTTTGAGAGTTGCTTCATGTTGTTGTCTGAGCCAACTCTCTAAGCAATGTATGCTTTTGTTTGGTATGTTCCATCTCCTTCAACAAGGCATTCTCACGTTGGTTTTTCTAGAGCCAATAACTCTGCTTGTTGTTGCATTAATAGTGCCTTCATCGATTGTTGTTGCAACAGTTTATCATCCATTTCCATAATAATTTATTTCCTATTTTTGAGCTGAGCATGAAGATCTTGTAATTCCTTTTGCTTTACCTAAATTTTTTCCATAGTCTCTTGTAGGTGAATTGCATCATTATCCAACTTTTATTCTATTTCTTGCATTTTTTCCTTTGTGACCTCCAGTTGTCCTTCCATACCTTGCAATAGTTGGACCAGAGTCTTTTTAGTCATGTGAATCTGCTTGATCCCCTCGGCTAGCCAATATAGCTAATGTGCTACAAAGTTGATTTGGCTTTACATTGGGATAATTCGGGTACCAGTTCCACCTATGACCTACTTCCTATCATGCTCTAGGAAGATGTATGAGTACTATGTCCCACCACATACACTTGAGCTAGTTCAAGATAAAGTGTCGGTATCCCCTCAAGCAGTTTCTCCATTCCCTCCATTGTCTTGAGATGTTCAGTGGGCAGATCCCATGATTGTTCTTGGTAAATGTTGAAAATATTTGCTCGCCAATTACCTTTTCCAGCCTATTGTACCAATTTATCTAGCTCCTCTTCCACCATCAACTACCATTGTTTCCACTATCTGACACAACCCACTTCAAACTCTAGCCTCATTCTATCCATCACATGGGTTAACTTGGTAAAACAAGCAACCGCTTGTTGATTAGTGCATACCCCTAATTTCGATGGATCTTGAAAATTAGGCACTTCTATCATTATGTGGTTAGACAGGTCCTCATCTTCTACATCAAATTCATCTTCTTTAGAATTTACCTCTAGCTCTTTTCATTTTCCTGAAAGGTCAATTGGCTTCTTAGCTGCTTTCCCTTTTGTAATCATCTTTTGCTTTGAAGGTAAATATGACTAGCTACTTTCTCCAGTAGTTGGTACTGGTTCCCTTTCAGGTATGCTCTATTGTAGATTCTCTTCTTGTGCTGTCATCACTTCCTTTTGCACATTGATCAATTCTTCCTCCACTGAAATAGGATTCAACTGAGTTCCTACCAGGTCCTACCTTTTTAAGTGGCGTTGCTTCTTCACTCCTCTTCTCCTGTTCTATCTCCTTTGTTGTGTCTAGCTCTACAATTCGTCCTATTTCCTCTCCCTTAGTAGCTGTGAGTATTTATTCAAATGAATAAGCTCGTAATGTTTGTGTGACTGAGGTTCTTTCATACCAAAATTATGAGGGTACATCAGGTGATGCCAAGGATTCCCGAACTTGGGCTTCCACCAAAAATTTTGTAGGTCCAACATGAATAACACTACTTGTTCCCTCTAAGAGGCTCTAGAATCTCAAAGTCTTCCTCGTGTATCCCCATCACTTCTTGCAATGGTATAGTTTGTGCCTATTGCAATGATTGCTTAATGTTATGCACCACCACTTGAATTTTGGTGATTTTCTCTATTATCATCCTTTGAATGGACTTTGGTGACTATGATGGCGATGGTACGGGTGGCAAAAACTTCCTCCTCTACCTTGCTGGTGGTGCAACTTCCCTTTTTGGTGGTACCACTTCCTTTTCTCTTGGTGTAGTTTCCTTCCCTTCGAATTCCAAAATAGGTCATTCAAGTGAAGCTTTTTTAAAACTTTTGTTTTACTCTCTGCATTTTACTTGGAGTAGGCTTCTTCACTTATGGTTTAGCATCTATCCACCTCAAAATTGATGGTGCTAACTCTAGTAAGTCCTTGGGAAGGTCCAATCCTGGAATCTACACACCTGCCCTGTATACGACATCCAAAAATAGGCCAATCACATGGAAGACCATTGAGAAGTTCTTGGTGGTACGCATCAAAATGTTCTAGATACGTATTGCCAAGTAGGTTGTCGAGTCATAAGCTACCCCCTTCTCGATGCCTTGTAAGTAGGGTATCAACCAAATCAGTAGTTCTAAAGATCGTTGCTCCCTAGATAGCCTAGCCATTAGTACATTCATAATGCATTGAAGTCCCTTATGCAACAATTGAGTCAGTTTGACCCCACGACTTCCATGTGATAATAGATTGTCAAGTTCTCCTTCAGAGTCGTGACACTCTAGATCAATTGTTGATTTTTCTTAGGGTTGACTCATTCATTTACTATAGGTTATCCCCCCTTCAGTAATCCAAATGTTCTTTTGAACACCTCAGCTAAATACACCACTCGTATCTCCTTGTCTCCCACTTGTACTATGCTTGATCGGATCATACATTACCAACATTTGCAACATATACTCCTTATAAAATTCCTTATCAAAATTAGGGACTTGCAAGATAAAATTTGCTTTGACCTCCTTTAACTTTTTCTTGAGTGCATCCTTGGGTGGTGTTTGCTCCCACCACTGTCTGCAATAGTCCCTAGTGGCATGGATCCACGTAATCTCCTTAAGGGGTATCCGGTCTTTATCAGATTATCATATCTCCTTTTCTCTTATTTCTGACACCATTATTTGTGAGCGCATTTGCTTTCCTCGAGTCTGTCCCTTCTCAAGATTTGGTACTTGTTTGTGTGCCTCCCCTTCAGTGCATGAGTGTTCCTGGTGGTGTCGGAGTCATTTTCTAGACTCTAACTTTGGTTGTGCTTCTTATTGTAGATTTACATGTGCTCTTTCACCTCGAGAGTGCTTTGAATCAGTCACTTCGATCTGACTCGATCGACTTCGAATCATTCTTTCCTGATGATGATAATTCTTTTTCTCTAACTTTGTGATGGTGGTAGCACTAGTGGCTCTCCTTGGTTGACTACTATGGACCTATGATGACTTCCTTTGTTGTTGTTTTCATCAAATGATGACACTGCTCTGATGACAACCTCTCAGTTGACGTGTCTGATGGCTCCCTCCTTACGGACCTGCTTAATGATAACTTTCGATGCATACGATGGCTCCCTCCTTGCAAACGTATCTAACAACCCCTTCCTTATCGACCTACCTAACAATAACTACCGATGTGTCTAACGACTTCTTCCTTGTCAACCTGCTTAATGGTAACTACTAACACATGTGAGGACTCCCTCTTTACCGACCTGCTTGATGGTAACTATTGGCATGTTTGATGGCTAGTTCACTTGTTGATGGAAGGAAAATTATGATAGATGTGACTCCTTGCAATCACAAAAAAATTGCTTGTTCTTCCATATCTTTGTGTTTCAACTGCAATTCTTTGCTAAGGTTGTCCAACTACGAATGTCATAGCATAAATATCTTGCAAATGCATAGTAAATATGGAAATCTCGATGAAGACTTATTATTTTCCAATTGTCTATGGCTTATAGCATCCTTAGTTTTGTCTAAAAAATTTTGATGCACAGATTTCTTGCCAGAAAATCTCCAACTCTAGCTTCACTCATGTGAATGCTTCAATTTGCAAACAATGAGCATTCCTTTCCTTGGCCATCCTATTTATAACTTGTGCCCATTGTCATTGTCACCCATGCAACCATTTAGCAACTACCACTTCTTGCTTCAACTGTCAGACATGCACCACTTTGCCACTTTTGCATGTAATTGTCATCCTTTACTAATTTTATCTTTTCCTTATTTTATCTTTTTTCTTATTTTATCTTTTTTTACTTGAAACTTCTTCCCTTAAGTCACAAGAATTGCATGAAGCCCATGGCAATGCCTATGCAAATTTCCAATGTTTATGTCGAAGCTCCTTCCTATCTATTACTATCATTTTCCTCACTTACTAAGTACTCATTGTCATAAATTGATTTTGACTGTTGCCTACTACGATGGTTCCATCGACTTCAAGGTATCTTCAATTATTGACCTTGCCTTTGATTATGTATAGTCCTTATAATACACCAATCCATCCTATCCTTATATCCTTGTCAACATCTTTTATCCATTGAACGATGACAAAATTATCGAGGATCTATTCTATTGTCATTATCATGATGGATCTCCTATCTACCATTATCAAGATGAAACGTTTGCTTGTTGTCATCATGATGGATCTATTGCCTATCGTCATCATGATGGATCTACTACCTATCATCATCATGATAATACTATATCATCGATATAACAAAATTATGCCCTATCCTATCCTTTGATGATAGTTGCTCTGCTTACCATCATTTTGATAGATTACTATCATCCTATTTGTAGGTTATCTCCTACCTCTAAGTCTGTTGTGATGCCTTCTCAATTCTACTTCCTCTTGGTGTATCAAATTTTGAACTAGATTTCTTGGAGGTGCTTGATCCTTATTTCGAAATCCTTATCTTCCCTAAAATTGTTCGAAGCGTTCTCTTCTTGTTGGTCGAATCTCCCTTGTGTTGGATTGTTGAACTCCTAGCTATCTAGGATTTTTTTGGTACCTCAATCATTCTTGATGACATCTTTGATTCCCATGGGCTCAATGAGGTAGGCCTAGTAGCCCATCCTCATAAACTTGTGTTTACTTATTTTTAATGTACCTGGATAATCTTTCGGCCTCTTCTTCTAATGACCGGCGTCTTTGGGGGGGGAGGGGGGAATTTTTTCTCCCCGCAAGAAAGGGGAGGAGACAAACACCCCCCCCCCCTCGGTTCGCAGGTACTCCACAAACAAATTTTCTTACCTCTCTTTTTTTTTCATTCTTCTTTTCTCTTCTCTTTTTTTTTATTTTTTTTTTTTTTATTTTTTTTTTCTTTTTTTTGTTTTTTGATTTTTTTTTTAGTCTCAACCTCCTATCTTCTCGCATCAATCTTCTTTTCCACCTTACCTCTTCAAAGTGTCTTTATGGTTCACATTGCGCTAATGCATCCCTATACTAATATGAGAAAGTAGAGTCAGTGCTTGAATCATTCTCCTTGACTATTGTGTGCATAGGCCTCCTGGACGTTTCCTGCACTTTTCTTTGCAATCTCCTAACTTCTCTTCTTTGTCTTCTCAATTGTCATGCAATGACTTGATACTCTTGTACCTTTGGTCTCCCTTGTGGTCATCTTATTGATTCATTATTGCCATTTGAATCATTTTCCATTCTTTCTTCCTCCTCCTGAGGCATTAATGGTTCATTATTTTCAATCACTTGAACCATTTCGAGAAATTGTACCCCGATTTGTTGACTTCAAGCTTCATCTCTTTGTCTTCTCCGCTCAATATTGGGACTTGGGTATGGAGTGTTAGGATCCCTAGAAAAGTTTTCATTGTTGCTTTAATCTTCTATCCATCCTCTGTTCCTAGGTTGTTCACGTACTTCTCTAACATCTCTCCATAAAATGGTAGTAGTTTGTTCTTTGCTCACTCGATGTTCTATACAATCAACAAGACCTTGTTGAGATTTATTCTTGATTTTTCCTTGAAGTTTAATTGTCTCCTCTTGCTCTGGTGGTATCATATTCCTTTATCTCATAGAACATCTTATCGATGGGGAGGTACTACTAGAAGATTTTTTTGTATTCAATTGAATTCTCAACGTCTCTAAAGAGAAACTACTAAAGTCTAAGGAGAATAAGCTACTTTTTGAAGGTGCTTCCTCATTGCTATTTGCACTTTCCCTTAACTCCATCGTTTATCTCTCCAGTTGTTTTTCAAATTTGTTCAACTTTACTCTTCGTAATTCTTCTCTTTCATTCATTCTATGCATTTGTTTCATCTAGCTTGTGAATCACCTATTCTCTCATTCATGCATTATGTATTCTTAGGGTTTCATATTCTTCCTGTAACTAATGCATCTCCTTAATCATCTATTGCAGAATCCTTGATTCTTCATTTTGAATCTCATCCCCTTCATTCTTAGAGACCAGGGTCTTGTTCCTGTAATGCGACATCTGTGAGGGTTTGAAGTCTTTCTTCTCCTTCATTATTCAAAAACCTTATGTGAACTTGTAATCATCTACATTCCTTGTCTCGAGGTTCCAACTTCCTCTGTTCGATTATAGGTTCCCCTTTTGCTCTGAATAGTCATTCTAGGTTCATTTGATCTTCTTCTCTAGTGATTCTACTCAGCTCTCCATGTTCATAAAATCACATCCCTAGTCATAGCTCTTTTGTCATTCTTCCAAAAGTTTCTCCTAATGATTCCAAGTTGATTACATTCACCTACACCTGTGCCTTAAACACCTTCAACTTAGAACCATTTACATTTTTGAGGTAAACTATACCATCCAATTTCCTTAGCACTAAATCACCAATTTTCAAGTCCATTTGCTTGGCTCTCCATGTTCATAAAATCAAATCCCTGGTCTTCCATTTGCCTGGCTTGACTTCTCGATTCCCATTATATTTGAGCACTAAATCACCAATTTTCAAGTCCATTTTTCATAAATGTTTGTCATCACAAAATTTACATTGCTATTGGCTAAATCTCTATTTCCCATTGTGCCATCACTCTATTTTCTCCTAGTTGTACGAGTGTTGTGAGCCTCTCTTCCATGCTCTCCTCATCACTCAGGCGATTCTCAACTACTACTCTTAGACTCGATACCAAGAATCCAATTTGTACAATCACCTCTTGTCCATATATCAACTCGAAGGGTGTATGATTTGTTGTTGGATTAAAATTTGTCCTGTATACCCATAAGAATTTTGGTAATCATTCTTCCCAATCAGTGTCTTCCATGCCACATGTCTTGTACATGATGAAACCAAGACCTTATTTCCTTTGCTTGATCATTAATCCTAGGGGGTAGTACGGGCTAGACAACAAGTGGAAAATTCTGAATTCTATGGTTAGGTTTTGTATAATATCATTGACTAAACAACCTCCCCTATCACTCATCAACTGTAGGGGAATCCCAAACCTAGTAATAACCTTTTCATACAAGAAATGAGCAATGCTTCTTGTAGAATTATCTGGTAGAGCCCTTGCTTCTACCCATTTCGTCAAGTATTCTATCGCCACTACAATATATCAACATCTCCCTTTTTGGCTTGTTCAAAGTGGTCCCACAAAATCCAATCCCCACCTTTCAAAATTTTCTTGGGGTTGAGAAGGATGTAATGGCATGAAATCTCTTTTTAATGGCTTCCCCATTCTTTGGAACATATCACATGCCTTCAAATACTCTTTGGCATCGTGATAAAGGGTGGGCCACCATAGTCTTGCCAACAACACTTTCCTTGCTATTGCATCTGGTCCCATATGGCCTCCAACCAATCCCTCATGTGCCTCCTTTAATATTTGTTGTACTTCATCCTCCATCACACACCTTCTCAAGATGTGGTCTTTGCCCATCTTATATAACAAGTCTACAATCAACGTAAATGATGCTGATTTTGCAATGATCTTTCTTTGCTCTATTGTCGTCATCTCCTTTGGTAGCTCTCCTATTGATAGATATTTCCTGATATATTTATACCATGTTGATATCACACTTATCCTAAATAGTTGTGCCTCAGGGAATTCATCTTGTATTCCTATTTTAATAGGATCTCTTGAACGAGTCCTCAACAATTGGTCCGCTATTACATGCTTCTTTCCTAGCCTTATTACCACTCAAAACATGAACTCTTGTAGTGTGAGGAGCCACCTGCTCACTCGTCCATATATCATCGACTTGTTAATCAAGTATAACAATACCTGATGGTCTATGTAAAAAGCAAATGGGTTGTATATTAGGGAATACCTAAACTTTTATATTGCACAAACCATCCCCAATGCATCCTATTTTTTTGTGCTATAATTCTTCTTTGTCCTTGACAACAACTAAGTTGTGAAATAAATGGGCTAGTCCAATCCAAACTACCCTTCTCCCAAGGCATAGCCAATCACAAAGTTTAAGGCATCTACGTGAACATGGAACTCCTCCCAATTTGGATAAACTAAGATAGATTCTTTCATCAAATGTGCTTTCAATCCTTCAAAAGCCTCTTGGTGCTCCTCCACCCACTTGAAAGGAACACTCTTATGCATGAGAGCATCTAGTGGATGGGCAATTTGTGCATAGTTCCTGATAAACCTCCAGTGATAGCCTATCATTCCTAAGAATGTTTTCATGGAACTTATATCATATGGTTCTTCCATTAGCAATATTACATGAATCTTATTTGGTTCTGGCTTCAAGCCTTCTTGACATACAATATTTTCTAATAGTTTCTTATGTGGCACCATCAAGATACATTTTCTTGGATTCAGTGTGACTTGTGCTCTCCTACACAAACTCATGCATTCTTCCAATGCCTTCAAGTGTTCCAGTCCTCGGCCATACAAGGACTAATAATCCAAAAGGCTTTGAAATTTCCTATGAACATTTTATCAAAAATATACAAGATTCTTTGAAAGGTAGTCGATGCATCACATAATCCAAAAGGTATACAATTATATGCATATATGCCATTTTCTACTATGAAAGTGGTCTTCAATTTATCTTCTTCTGCAATGCTGATTTTCTTATAGCCTAAAAATCCATCTAAAAATGAATAGATCTTGTGTTTGGCTACTTCCTCCAATATGGAGTCTATGAAAGGAATCGAGAAGGGATCTTTTATAGTTACGACATTCAGACTTTGAAAATCCACACAAATTCGAATCTTGTTTGCTTTCTCTTTTCAAGGTAATCACTATAGGTGACACCCATTCACTTGTCATAACTTTGAAGATAATGCCTGTGTCTAGCATCTTCTCTATCTCGGCATTCACCAAAGGTGCATACTTTGGATTCATTTTGTATGGTCTTCTTCGTACTAGTTGTGTACCTTCGATCAAAGGAATCTTTGTAGGTCCATGCAACCACATCTTTATACTCCATAAAGATCTTAAATATTGTTGCTTTGAGTACAGGATCCCAATCATCTCCACACTTGATCATCTTCTCCTTGCCTTCCTCACCAAGGTTAATCTGCACCATCCTTGGTCCTTCGTATTTGATAGATTTAGACTCTTCTACCGCCTTTAGAACATAAATGGTATGAGTTGGTTTATCTTCAATTACTGCATCACCCATAGTATATTCTATAAAGTTTTTTGGAAATATCCACTTTTCATTTTCTTGGTCCTTCTCTATTGTTGATCTCTTTTTGCTACTTTGACCTTTTTCTAGCTCATTTTCTTCCTCTTGGATTTTATCTTCTGGGTAGATGCATAAGCATTAATGTGTAAATACATCATACTCATAGTCTTCCATTTACCAATGAAGTAGGAACTCTGTCGTCATCCCTCTCATCTTACATGTACTCCAATTGCAACACTCTTTCATTAGGTTCATATCTTGTTTTACCATTTGATGATGAACTTCTTGATTCATCCGAGGTTGCATGGTCTTGGCTGAAAGACCGATTCTTCAATTTAATCATGTACTTGTGTTGGCCTTTCTTAAAAGTGAGATGTTTCTCCTAGTTATGGTTTACTTTCATCATTCTTAGCCATCCATGTCCAAGCAATACGTCATAAGTAGGTTTTTACCTGACCATCACTACGAAATCCAAGGTGAAATCTTGCTCTGCTATATGCACTCTTTGATTCATCAGTACACCTCTCATCTCTATTTCGTACTAGTCTACTCCATACAATCTTAAATGTAAATATGACAATATGGGTTGTCCAATACTTTTCCATGTCTTCTTCGGTATCATGTTCACACTTAATCCTCCATCTACGATAACTTGAGTTAGCTTGTGGTCCAATATCTCCATGTGAACCAAGGTTGGCTTCTTTTTGGATTCGATCATTAGGATTGTGGGATCAATGAATTGCTCCTATTTGACGTTGGCTACTTCCCAAACTTATATTTTTCTTGTCTTTATCATTTCACCAATTGTGGTGTATAATTTGGGCACTACACTAAGTAGACTTGATACTTTAACTTCCATGGTTGTGCTCAGTACTTGTATCGCTAAATATTCCATCGATTCTTGCTTACTTGTCACTATATTCAACCTTTTCATGGCTTTCTCTTTGAGTAATATTTCCTATTCTCCTTCTCCAACTCTTCCTTTACCACTTTGTGGGCTTCTTGTCATCATTTTTTTTCTTAGCAGGGTTTGGATACTTTTCCATTTTTCTAGCGTGAGCTCTTGTCACTGCTAGTACTCGCTTTTCTTTTTCTTTTTCTTGAGTATCACTGACTTTGCCAATTTCAATTAGATTGACATTCTATGTGTTATCGGTACTTGCTTTGTTCAGGAAATTTACTTTCTTGTGGTTACCCGGTCCACACCATCGATTTGTATAAATGCACCATATGATTTGTATAATTTGAACCATACGATTCCTGCCATTAGGGGGGGGATATTTATTTGTGTAGTGTCCCCCCTCTTGGCAATTTTGACCCTCATTGTATTGATAGGTGGTCTCCATTCCGAAGCATACTACATTTGACTTTGTCCTCTCTAGCCTTCCACCCTCGGTGGTTCAACCTTCATATTCGCCACTTGTATGCACCTCATCCATAAGTGCTTCTCCAACAATGCGTGGGTATTCGTTTGGTCCACCTATTGCATCAACCTGCTTCATTTTGTTCTCCTGCCTACAACACTACTCAACACCTTCAATATTAAATGGAAAATTGGATAATGAATGGATGACCTCCCACATCCTATATATATATTATAAATATTAACTTAAAAAAAATATTATTCACCTTAAAAAAAAACAAACAAATCTTAAAGTTATCTTCAACATATAACAAAAATTAATTGAATAATTTAAGTGTTTGAACCTAATCATTATTCCTTTAATCCAAACACCTATAGATCTACCATATGATTCCATTTCCAAATGGATTTCAATCATTCTTTCTTATCTTGAACCATTTACCATCAACCACAACCCCATTTAATGTTATTAAAATTTCATATTTATAAAAGTAATCAATATTTCCACCAATTCTCTCAATTGATTATTAATGCACACAACCATAAATCTCCTATTTCTACTAAATTTCAACCAAAATCTTCCTATGAAATATCCCACTATCTCCACCATATCTAGATATACTAACTACCCCCAATTCAATATCAACCAATTGCCTTTACATCCTATTATTAATTTTATACATCCTTCTTTCCTTTTATTTATTAAATCCCCCCTATCATCTTTATCTTTATAATATTCTAGTCCTAATTATTTAATCAAAAATGGTCCCAATATTTATTATTGATTGACCAAATTCCTTTTCACCTTATATAGACACCCTTCTTCAATAATGTACCAACCTCCTTACCTCTTCTCTCTATATGTTTTTTGGTAAATCTCTCTATGATCCTAAATTTTACTAGATACTATCTCTTTGAAATGTCATAATGAATTTTACAAAATTCATATAGTCTCCTATTAAAACTAACAACTCCATTGTCTTTAGTTTTTGTTGCTTTATTCCACGGCTCCCATGCTTTGTCATCTTTGCCACTTCATCTAGGGTCATATTGGTGACTTCATAGATCATTTTATTCTACTAGATTTGATCTATTACCTCATTTTTAACTAGCATTCCATGACTAAACAATCCAAAAGTTCTTTGAAAGTTTAGAATTTGTCAGATGAAAATATTACCTACACTTTCTTGTCATCAATATTCACTTTGTCGGTGTTCTATAGTGGATTGTATATCTTCAACATCTACAACAAGTAGCTCTTAAATAATTTATTGTCAAAATTTGTAATTTGTAGTATACAACTTACACCTGCTCTCTTAAACATAGCTTTAAGCAGTTGATCATCTACACTTTCCCTCCAATTGTGGAAATATTCTCCCACTAGTTATTACCATGTAATGTCCAACTATATTGACTACTTTTCTTTCCTTTATGTGACAAAGCCTCCACTTGTTGCTCATCTAGAGTTTCATCCCAAGGTCATTCTTGTGAGTGTCCAGGATGTTGCCTACTCGTACTTTGATTCATGTTAGAACCATGTTCTTTCTCTCATTCTTGTATGTGGTCCACAAGACTTCTTCTTACACTTGTTCTAGCACCTTATTTTCTTCTTCTTGGCTCTAGTTTCGCCTACTCCATCATCTCCTAAATGCTTGGTATTTTTTGCATATTGAATTGCAACTACTATTTTAGATATCTACTGCTACTTGTATGGCCTTTTCCATTTTGCTACTCACACTAGTAGAACATCTGTCATCTTACTTCCAACTAGTAGGGCACCTATCATCTTACTTCCAACTGGTATGGTAGTCTACTCTAATTGGTATGGTAGCCTCTTTGGATTGACATGACACCTTGTTTTGACTAGTATGACACCCTTCCTCTAACTGGTACGACAACCTCCAAATCCTTACTCAGATGATAGCCTTTGTCTCCTAATGACTTGTTCAACATAAGGTTTCTAGTTCACTCAAAAACTTCCATTGATCACTCGCATGTTTTTTTTTGTCTTGTTCTCTTTTCTCTTTTTCTATTTTATTTTTTATTTTTCAAAATTGAAACGTGCCTATTGCATCTAAATGCACCATATGATTTGTATAATAATGGTAACTGTCACTTCGATCATGCAGTCGATCAATGGATATCGCTTCCTACTATCGATGAGCATCTGCCTGATTTACCATCTAACTTGTATGATGATATTTTGCCTTTGTTGTACCATTACCTACCCCCATTGTACCAATTCATGCACCTCCCGTGTCATTACCTACTCCTACCATACCATCATATGCATTATTTATATAGTTTGAATTAGTAAGATACTCATTGGTACAATCTTCATTAGTATAACCTTCACTAGTACAACCTTCATTTGTATGATCTTCATTCATAATGTTGCTTCTTTCAACAATACATATCCACTTTGGTACCTATCGTATCTAACCAGGTACTTCATTTTCTTGCTCCTTCCTTGGTCGTTGTCATCACCTGCTCCATTGTAACAATCCACTTTCAAGCATATTCCTTCTATCAATTTTCCCTTCCACGTAGGTCTCCTTGACTTAGGACTGTCTAGTTCTTCCTCTAGGTTGTCCAAGGTCCATCTATACTCTTCCTTAATTCCTCGACTGTCTATTATGATATTTTTAGTTTAGAAGTGAACTAAGAGGTGGTCTTGATAGGTCAACATGCTAGTTACATCGTCTCTAGTTGATTTGTACATGAACAGGAAAATGTCCTTGTTGGACTTTCCACTAATCATGTGGCCTAGGGATAGTTGAAGGGAAGATCCTTTCCTACAAACTACCAATAGGGAAGCCAACCAAATGCCTCCCTTGGCCAGACAACCATGGACAATGAGGAAGACTTGATGATCTTTCCATATTGCCTACATTACCTCTTTTTAATACTGATGTGATAATGTCTAGTAGTTTATGCAAACTACTCTAACCTTACACTTCTTCTATGGCATTTGCTAGCATATAATTTATTCGTATTTTCATTCACCTTTCTACCTTAAAGTAATTTTGAGGATTTTCATCTTCTAGCTTAGGGACTAGTTGCAATCTTGACACATTCCTCCTAGATCGCCTTATAAGTGGTGAACTTAAACTACCAATGCTTGTGTATGAAATTAAGTGCATATGATCTACTACTCAAATCACTAGAGCTAGTGTCTTCCATATTCTCCTTGCAATGTTGGTGTTTTAAAAATATCTCTCCAAAATAGCTGAGCCATTTCTTATTTGTTCCACCTTCATTACCCCATTTCGTTCATCACCTATTGTCTTGCGTTGACTATGTCCAATTTTTGAATGATCCTTCCTATCTTGTGTGCAATTTGTACCCTCATTTGCACTCCTCATACTCCTCTTGAAACATTTTTGTTTCAAGGCATATCCTTTGTTTTTGCATACCAACTTCTTATAGTGGGCTCATTTCCTCATTCTCATTTCCATCACTCAATGGTTCATACTCTAATCATTGCACATCATCATGTGTCGGTGATCGAAGTCGTATTTCCTCTTCCATAACCAAGAATTGTACATGAACATGTACATGTATTCTTATTGTAGGAAGAGGTTCCAACTCCTCTTATTTTATCACAAGCTACTCTCTTGAATTCCCAAATAATTACCATAGTTCTAGATCATTGTTGGTTATGCCTTCCACTACATTTACACCTTCTTCTTGTCTCATTCTTTCTAAAGGACTATCCCTTCGAATTCTTGTGAAAACTAATGTGATGTTGTCACCAACCTTCCTTTATGTTTATCATACTTACTCCTTAGCTTAAAATTAACCATAGTTACTTATGCTTTCACTTGACACGGTTTCAATCTCGACTCATTAACTATTTTGGAAATGGTTGTCTCATCCAATTATTACAATTTCACTATGCCATAATCCATCATCTCAATCACTCGAAAGGGTCCAAGTCATAAAGTCTTCAACTTTCTTGGCTTTATCTCTCGTTTGCTATTATATCTCAAGACCAAATCACTTGGATCTAATTCACTTGATGGAAGAGCAAAGCTCTAATTTAAGATTCATGATGTCTCCCACTTAAGTAGTACATTATATAATCTTACCTTGATTAGTACTAACTATTAACATCTACATATGATATCATTACAAATAAATATGATGTTAGGATGGAGGTTCTAGTGTATAATAGCCAATTTATTATACTATCACTATGTGGTCATAAGATAATACAATTGGACCCCATATCAATCCTACATAATAAATTAAAAAAAGTAATTAATATCATAATATAATAAAATTATAATATTAAACACTATATAATTTATCATTGTAAATAATTAAATAATAATATGAAAAAAAAAATCCTAGGGTACTCCTCACAATGAGTTTTAGGGCAGATGTTGGCCCAAGTACTTCCCCTAGTTCAGTGGTCGGGACTTACACCCGATCCTGCAAGAGGTTATTAGCCTAATGCAGATGCTTATTAAGCACCGAAAATAAAAACCTATAAAACTTTATAATTAAAATATATATTATAATTATTATACCTATAAAAAAATGATATTATAACAACTTAATAATTGTATATAGCATAAACAAGATTTAAACATAAATTTTCATCTTAAAAATTATGAAAATAACTTATTGAACTAATACCATTAAATTTAAAAACATATTTATTATAATAAATACTTTTACAACCAACCTATCTCTTTCTAAACGAATACATAACATTAAAAATTAAAAGCTACCTCTCTTCAAAATATTATAATTTGTTTTAAACATATATATGTTTTCCTTCAAATGCATTTAAACATTGACCCTCAATAAAGTGAGGGTTTGTTAGGTTCAAAATATTACAATTTATTTTAAACACATGAATATGTTTTTCTTTTCTTCAAATGCATTTAAACATTGATCCTCAATAAAGTGATGACGAGTTAAGTTTGTTATGTGATTGTTTTATAAAACTATTGCTTTCATGATAATCAAAAGAACGGTGATATGAGAAACACCGTATTTCTTTTAAAAAATTAAATGTTTTGTCAAATCTATCAATTGTCTAATCTTAACTCATAAACCTATACATGAGACCTACCATTTGCTTTGTTAACTCATAAACGCACACATGATATATATAAGTGGGACAACAATGTATTATCAAATCTACCAATTGTCTAATCTTAACTCATAAACACATGCATGGTATATAAAGTGAAACAACCATGTATTGAAATTTACCAATTGCCTAATCTTAACTTGTAAACACCAACAATGAATTGTCAAATCTAACAATTGTCTAATCTTAACTCATAAAGATATGCGTGGTATATATATATATTGGGACAACTCTTCTAATCAAGTCTCAAGTACAATCACCAAATATAAATGGGTTACCATTGTGTACAAGGGTTGATTTTTTATAATAAAAAAAAAACAAACATACATACATGAAACAACGAAACTAAACATATAAAAAAAATAAAAATCTTGCTATAAAAGACTCGTAACGATAACTATAAACTACAGTGGCAAATAACGTGCCCTCTCAATTTTTTATTTTTTTTTTGCCCTTAGTGCTCGTCTCCTTGGACTTGTCAACTCTCTATAAGTTAGGCCTGAGTCAGATCCTCACAACTTGCCAATAAAATACAATAATAACAATCATTGAAAAAAAGAAGTAAAGTTAGCAGTCATTCTCAGCAACCCTCATGGTCTCATTTCCAAGGGCACACCTGTTTTATTTTTGTTTTTATAATATGCTCGTGACTTAAGCCATCCCATATCATGCAAATACTTGACAACGACATTCCTTGTTGTGAATCCCCATTTTAAATATATAGGCTATAAAGACACATTCTCTGCTTTTAAATTTCCATTTTTAAATATGCAGATCTATACAAGAAACAGAAAAGTCAGCTCTTCACCACACATCAAAAACTTGAAACTGAATGTGTTGCTTGCTTCATTCACAACATTAAGGTGAATTTACCCATTTTAAAATATATAGATCTATACAGACACATTCTCTATTGTAAATCCCCATTTTTAAATATGGGGATGTATACAAGAAACCCAACCTCCACAGAAAAGCCAGCTCTTCACCACAAAGCAAAAACTTGAAACTGACTTTGTTGTTTGTTTCATTCACAACATTGGAAAATTACTAAATTGTGAATATATGTATATCACCACATTGAAACCATTTTGCAATCAGGTATTGTAAGAATGAACTACGACAATATGTTTTGTTATATCAAAAAATAAAAGGCCTTAGTTATGCCAAGATTTGGTGACAAATCAAAGCCAGTTGCGTCTGGAGTGCAAGATACTGATCTACCAACTCCAGGATTCAATGGAGTATGCTAATCCGATGCTGGTTACTTAAACTTATTACACTCCAAAATTATGCTATTTGGAATAAGAAACCCTATGACATCGACTTGTTGCTCTGGGATAAATAATAACCTTATGACCCCCCCCCCAGGGCCTGACATAGGGCAGGATTGAGCAGTCTTCTCCTAACCATAACCCTCTTAAAATTAAAAATTCAGTTTTTTAACACCTTTATTCACTAATTTTTAAAATCTAATAATTTTAATATATATTTGTTATAATAAACTTTAGAACACCTTATATTTAAAGTCTATTTGTAATAATAGACTTTAGAACACCCACTAAATTAATGCTTTTTTTTCTATTGTTACCAATACTATGAACGTAGATATATGCTACAATTTGATTGAATTGAATGTATTAATTAATGTATAGGACGTCACATCTATGTTTCTTGTGGACCTGATCTAACTCAAGATAGGTTTCCATTAAAGGTTATAGTCGCCTACAGTTAAAGGGTGGAGAGGGATTAACGTGGGAAAAATAGGAAATCCACTATGTTTTTTATGTGAACATACACGTGGTATACATAGAAATCATTGGTTGTAATCCGTTGGTCGGTCTGAGTTATGTAAAACACTATGTAATCCGTTGCTTTTAAAACACAACTTAAGCGATTGGACTTATACATTGACACTAACAAGCTGTGGAAATTATAAAATATTTAAATAAAGAATTTTTTAACATCTTGAGGCATATGGTTATCGAAATATTTATCCACCCTTCAGACCTTAGATTTTTCAGATTAAGTCTTGAACTTTTTATTTGGAATTTTTATTATTTGTAAGATTATAACCTTAAATTTTTCAAATTTAAATTTTGAACTTCTTATTCAAAATTCTAATTATTAAACCCACTTGAATTATAAGGTTATGAATGCAAGAAACAATTTAGAAACAAGATTTTGCATCTTGATGAACTGAAAAGGTGTAAAATAACACAAAGCATACCTAAAGTGTTTTGAGTTTTCAGGGTCCAACAATTTGGAAAACAATAATTGGCTGACCTTTCTGCTGAATTTATCAGTTATCTGTTCTCTTTTTTATATGAAAATTAGGAATCTTTGTTCTATTTGCACTTATAATTGATTGTTTAGCTAATCTTCCAGTGACCTTAGCCATTCATATTTCTGAGACTTTGATTTCCTCTGTTTCAAAGTTTTTATTTCTGATACTGGTGCAAAAGTAAATAAGTTTTTAAAATTCATGAGATCATGGGCCACATCAGTCAACCTTCCCCTTTCAGATTTGATTGTTGAACTTCTTTTTCAAAGTTTTAAAGTTTTAAGAGTTAAAGTCTTAAAAGTTAGATCCATATGCAGGGTAATAAATAATTAAATCAGTAGTTCTTATTTTTGATACTTGCTACAGAAGTAAAGTAAGGCCAAATACAGTGGCAAGTTGTCAGGACCTGACTCAGACCTAATATCAACTCATAAACTACAGTGGCAAATAACGTGCCCTGTCACCATTAATTCTGTTCACTGATATAGACAGCCATTACTTGTTCTTTGGATTCTCTTATGTGCCTAAAGTAGGTTTTAGTCTCCAACACATTCTATAATAATATATTCAGTATAGAATTATCATTTTACAGATCTGCAACACATACTCTTTAAGTTTTTATAGATCTCTAATGTTTTATGGGGTAAAGGAGGAAGACTACGAAAACAAAATGTGACCTGTGGTTGTTACTTGTTTATGTTATTATACGAAGTTCCAAAAGGCAGATTATATAACCAAAACTACTTATGTTCTTTAGATTTCTACAGATCTCCACAGATCAGGAGATTCTCTCCAGCTAGCAGCAAGAAAAAATTGGGGTAAAATAATGTGTCCTGTTTCCATTGCCAATGTTTTAAACCATCTTGTTAGCAAGAAGACCGAGGAAAAAGAATGTGTGTTGTCACCATTGCTTCTCTATATTATTAAATTAATAAAAAACGAGTGCATTAAACAGATGTAAAAAGACATTTAATTGTGTATCTTTTTTAAGATAATTATAATCTTGGAGATTCTGTTGAATCATCAGCAAAAGCAGGAAGATGAGGGAGAAAATAACGTGATCACATTATTACATTGAGAAAGGAATGACCGCATTCTACAGATCTACAAGACATGTATTCATTTTATCTTTTTATATTATCATAATTCAGCACATTCTGCTGATCGGCAAAAACAGTAAGATTAGAGGAAATAATTATCATACTGAGAAAGAATCACTACATTCTACAGAACTGCAAGACATTCAATCACTTATGTTGTTTAAATTTCTCTCTTTTATTAACAAGAGTAGGTAGATCAGGAACAAAATAATTTGTCCTGTCCCGGATTGACGCAGTCTACTATACTCAAGAGTATATCAGTGAACAGAAATAATGGTAACAGGGCACACATAGTATATATACAGTGGGACAACAATGTATTGTCAAATCTACCAATTGTTTAATCTTAACTTATAAAAACATGCATGGTATATATACAGTGGGACAACAATGTATTGTCAAATCTACCAATTGCCTAATCTTAAATCATAAACACATGCCAACAATGAATTGTCAAATCTAGCAATTGTCTAATCTTAACTCATAAACACAGGCATGGTATATATATAGTGGGACAACTAATGGAGTTACCATTGTGTAGACGGGTTCTGTTGATTTCTTGATTAAAAAAACAAAAACATGAAACAATAATCTTATTTTGAAAAATTTGTAACGATAGATTAACAACTTTTTTATGAAACAAACTTACAAAATATGTTAAACTTGTAAATGACAGGGAAAGGTGATGGAAGATAGCATACACACCTTGATGTTAGGAATAGCAGGCGGGATTCTCCTTGGAAGAAGTCTGAAGGTATATTCGGTGACAGTCTCGAACGAGGTCTTATCTTTGCATGCTTTACCAGTGTGATCATGCTAGGTTTAAGCAGAATTCCTTCCAGCATCAGATGGAAAATGAGAACAACTGAGAAGATGGGAATGCCGACAGGCGAATTTGTTTCACAATCAGATGGCCGTTGCATAGCGTTATGTATTATCTTCAGTTCAGAGGCGGCAAGAATGGAGACGGCAGCCAAGGGCAGTGATGTTCTGCTTCCCGTGTCAGTGGTTTTACAGCTAAATATTGCATGTAGACAAACAAAAATTTGTGTACGCTTTTGTGTAGCTGTGAAGTATAACTATAACTGGGTCATCTTCTTTGAAGAAGGAGAGTCGTCTTCTTCTTCTCGTTGATGTTCCAGATTGGATCTGCGAGGCGGGAGCAGAGAATTCTGATGTTCCAGATTGGATCTGCGAGGCGGGAGCAGAGAATTCTAGGCATAATTTTCGGAAGGAATCAGATGGTCATAATAGGCGTTCATCTCCCGCTTCCATGTTTCGTTGGTGGAGAAGGCAATCTCATATTTCTGTGGACCGATAATGTTCTGGGACATCGACCATCTTCTTGCCGTCGCTGGTGGATTGGTAAAGGGTCTCCTCGAAGAGAATGGCACCACAAATGTATTGGCCTTGGATTGGTAAACAAACAAACGCGCATACCTTTCCTATTCAACGGCTACTTCAAAGTTAACCTTTCTTTCGCCCAAAGGAAACTTATCCGGCCAAAACGAAAGAAAAGCTAATTCAAATTTAACCTTTCTTTCGCCCAAAGCAAACTTATCCGGCCAAAACGAAAGAAAAAACATTCAAGGGAGCCAAAATGATTCAATTAAAATATGATTCCGCCCCCGCTCCCGTTCGAATAATAATTGTGAAATGCTTGAAGTTGTTCATTACCCAAAGTTGTGTACATTTTTATTGTATTTCACAGGTGGTATATAGTAAGGTCATTAAGATAACAGAGAAATATTAATATCATAAACAAATAAAATAGAAATTTGTAAACTAAATTTTATGTTTTTATTCTTGAAAGACAACATTCACCATCCACAGGTTGCCCTTTTAAAATGTGGTGCAATTAAGATAAGTATGATATTAGCCATAGAATCAATAAAATCAACGGTGAGATTAAACGCTTGAGACATTTGCAAGACACCAATTGTTTTTTACCACGTCAACTTCGTAAAAGTCTCGTGCCTGCCACAATCCGTAAGTAATGCACTCTTATGTACGTTTTGTCCCTGCATTATTAATATAGAAATAAACAGTAACGTGAACGTTTATATGAACCTTTGTGTCATTGTATGCTCTGGTGTGTCATCAATATTTTTTGAAAAGAAAATTCCAAATGGTAACCAAGATACCTTGTTCATCACTCTTCGGATCATTTACAGCCAATAATATTATCAATTTTCTTATTTAATATATTTTTCTCTTATATAATATATTTTTTTCATATTTTGTGGTCTCATATCATATGATGGTCAGTCCAAAAAATATATTTTTTATATTTTATGATCCTTCATCAAGTAGTATATTAGCCAAAGTTGTGTGCATTTTTACTCTTTTTAAATTATGTCATATAGGAACAAACAAGGATTCAATAATTTAGTTATTTTTAAATTATGATTTGTTTTTAAGGATATGCACATTTTGAAGATAGTAATTAACTTTTAAATATACACTTGATTTTAAGAGCATTTTGATGAAGATGATTTTAAAAGTTAAAAGATTATAAAATATAGTAAAGTCATGTAGAGTCTTGATTAAATTAAGATTATAATATAGGAATGTAACATTTTTGGGACATGGTTCCATATTTAAAAAATTATTTTTATCCTAACCACATTCTTAGGGTCATAACTTTGTACTTAAAATTTTAATTTGATCCATTGATAATGAGAAATCACTTTTGTACTCTTTAAAGGTTTATTACCTATTCAAAAGCCCTTAAAAGATAAAATTATATATGGTGTACCCTTGGATATCTATGATGTGATTTTAGGCTTTGGTGTTGATGAGTTTGCGTCCCAAAGTGTCATCCTCACTAGTGATGGTTTATGCTTTCAGATACCATAGGTATCTTCTCTACCTCTATTACCTTAATTAGTTCTAAACAATATAATAAGATGATAGCCAAAATAATAAAGTTTAGTCTATTGATGATCAAGTCACAAAGCAGGAAGAACAATGTTACATCTATCATAGACTTTGCATAGTAGAGCCCGATGGACCAAAATCATAACAAAATATGATGACTTGTTCAAGTTGCCAATTGGGTTAAAATATTTGATTATAGACTTTGCCCTTAGATGCCTTGGACCTCCAAATCATTAGATCTTAGATCCTTAGAACTTAGATTATAGAGACCTTCATCCATTAGGCCATTGATTATGGGGCATAGTTCCTAGGACATCTTAAGCATTGTTGTAATTTTACATCAAATATTTGAAAGATGTAAACCCGAAGATCCTAGAACCTAGATATTAAAGGCTACAATATTTAGAATATGAATCTAAATGAATTGATTTTCTTATCTTGGAGGAAAGTAGAGTAGTAGAGAAAATATAGTTGGAGAGGGGAGTGTATGACATCATAGCTAAGGTCCAATATGGGAATGATCTCGTTCTCCATGTGTAATTTATTAAGGTGATCGAGGGTGTCATTCCATTTGTTCATAGTTTAAGAAATGATCACAGGTATACAAATATTTAAAGTTGGAAGCATATCTTCATATTTTGTACCAAATTGTTGAGTGAGGATGAAGCTTATGGAGGAACTAGTGAAACAATATTTTTTTTTGCATACAATACACAAGGAGAAAAGTAAGAAAAAGCTTTATAATATGATATCTCAAATGACCAATTTATTCTTTTTTGCATCCAAAGCAATTCAATTCAAATTTTGTTCTCAATCTTCTCCAAAGCTTTTGGAAAAAAATATTTTACCGTTAAGTTTTACTTTTCACTATTTTTCCAACCAAAATAATTTAGATGTTGTTTTTGCTTTTTGTTCCTTCCAAAAAAATTTAAATTTGATTTTTTTTTGCAAATAAAGAGTTAATTTCCAACCATTTACAAGTAGTTGGAGTGTTGGAAAGTAATTATAGATAGTGGTTATAATAATAATTTGGTGTGAAGTGAAATGATAGAGAAAACTGTTGGTCATAAATTAGTTATGTCTAGTTAATTTTTAGATTAGATATGAAATTTGATATGATGTAGTTACCTTGGATGTTTGTCATGCCTCGTTGAGAATACCATGATAATATTATGCAAATATCATTTATGATAGAAGAATAGGTATTATAATGATTGAAAAGAATTGTAGGAAATACACCTTGGTTTCTCTGAAGGAAAAATAAGGTAGAGTGGTCCAAAATAACAAAGTTCTTTTAGTGACAAGAAAATATTTATGCAGAATAATAAATAAATAAGGATAATGTTATGTCATAATTTCCAACTCATTGAAGGTTAATACAATGGATAAGGCAAGTGACAATGTCGAAGCAAGTGAGTGAGTTGCTTGAATATTATAAGGATATTATTTACAGGGTTTTCCACCAAATAGTAATTTTAGGTTGTGCATGCCATTACTAGTTCCATATCACTTCCTTGTAGGCCTTGGGAATCCATCACCATGGATCATCTCTCAAAGTTATAAAGTCTTTCTCTTTGGTTTGGACTTGTGTTAGACATAGAAGTGAGTTGATCAAATCCTATCTCTCTAATATTGAATAATATTTTAAAGGTGATAAGAAGCAATCTGTCGGTATTTTATTGTATTAGACATAGAAGAAATTTGAAAAGCATAACTCGTTGGACTAGAATAAGATATTGAAGGATGTTAAGATAATAACCTGCTAGTCTTATAATAATACATAGAAGGGAGTTGATAATCCCAACTAACTGGTTTTAATGAGATATTAAAGGGTCTAAGGGTTGGTTCAACGGTCAACGGGTTACGGGGCCCCCCAAAAAAATGGGACAAGGCCCCCGGGGGGGGGGGAGAGGGGGGGGGAAAAAAAAAAAAAAAAAAAAAACAAAAAAAAAAATTAAAGGAATTAGTAAATCAAATTTCACTAGTATTGTATCATACACAACGAATTTAAATAAATAAACTCATTGGTTTGGAACAAGATGTTAGAGGGGGACCAGTAAGTAACTCATTGATATTATATCTGACATAGGAGTTGAAAAAACCAACTCATGGATCTTGAATTAACATTGAAAAGAGTTAGATATTAAAATTTCTAGTCTAGAATCAAATATAAAATGGTGTTGAACAAACCAAACTTACTAGACTCGAACAACACATTGAAGGGAGTTAATAAATTATACTCATTGGTCCTGTATAATAATTGAATAAACATGATTTCTTGTCTTATATGGACATGGAAAAAAATTGTAAAAAATTATCTCATTGGTCTTAAATAATATTTTGATGAAAGTTAAGAAATTAATCTCATTGGTCTTGTGTAAGGTAATGAAGGGAGATATCCAGTAGATTCTTAGGTCCAATATGATTTTCCAATTTTGGATAAGATATATAAAGGTAAGTTGTTGGTATTTCTAAGATGAAGATAAGATATGAATAAATACATACACAAGCATAAAATAATAAACTTCCTACTAGTCATAACCAATCTAAATTTTATGACATATTCAAACTATAAACATTACCCTAACTATAACCTAATTATAGATTTTATCCTGTATGCCTTGGACCTCCAAAGTATTAGATCTTAGATTCTCAAAACATATATTATAGAGGCCTTCATCCATTAGGCCATTAATTTATGTATCATATTTCCCAAGATATCTTAAGGATTGTTGTAATTTTACATGAAAATATTTGAAAGATGTAAACCCTGAGATCTTAGAACCTAGATATTAAAGGCTGGAAAATTTATAGTATGAATATAAATGAATTGGATTTCTTGTATTGGAGGAGAGCAGAGTAGTACAGAAAACAGAGTTGGATAGGGGAGCATATGGCATCAAAACTAAGCTCCAATATGGGCATGACCTCGTTCTCCATGTGTAATTTATTAAGGTGATTGAGGGTGTCATTCCACTTGTTCACAACTCAATAAATTATCATAGGTGTATATATTTTTAAATATTGAAGCATATCTTCATGTTTTGTACCAAATTGTTGAGTGAGGACCAAACTTATAGAGGAACTAGTGAAACCAAGAGATTTATCTGCAGACAATACAAGAGGGAAAAAAAACTTTATAATATGATCACTCCAATGACCAATTTCATCTTTCTTGCAACCAAATAAAAGTAATTCAAATGTTGTTCCCAATTTCCCTCGAAGCTTCTAAAAAAAAAGTCTTTTGTCATTAAGATTTACTTTTCAACATTTTTCTAGCCAAAATAATTTAGATGTCATTTTCGCCTTTCAATCCTTCTAGAAAAAATTGAGTTTGTTTTTTTTTGCAAATAAAAAGTTAATTTCTAACCATTTACAAGTAGTGGGAGCGTTGCAAAGTAATTATAAATGGTGGTTATACTAAAATTTGGTTTTAAGTGAAATGATAGAGAAATTTGGATTGAAAATGATAGTGTATCCTAGTCCTTAGAAGATGTCATGGCTTCATAATAGTCATTAGTTGATTATGAATTAATGTCTACTTAATTTTTAGATTAGGTATGAAATTTTGTATGATGTAGTTACCATGGGTGTTTGACATGTCTTGTTGGGAATACCATGACAATATTATGCAAAGGCTATTTATGATAGAATATCAAGTATTATAATGATTGATAAGAGTGGTAGGAAATACACCTTGGTTCCTTTGAAGGAATATATTGGTCCAAAATAGTAAAGTTCTTTTAATGACAAGAAAAGAGTTATGAAGGATACTAAAGAAAGAAGTATAATGTTATGTCTTATCGCCCATGCTAGAGATCTGTTGCAGAAATATTTTGCCATTAATGAGCTTGAGTCTGTAATTGCCTCTTTAGAGAACTCATGATAATATCTTAGATGTTATACCTTCTCATAGAGAAAATACCACCCATTTAGGGGACCGTACAACCTTGCATAATATGTGGGATATGGGTTGTTTGTGCATTTCTCGACCCGATTAGCACTCTTTATGGTAGTTTCACCTTTCTATTTTATCTTATTATTCCAATCACTACCGCTAGTTGGATGACGAGTTATTTTATTTGGTCAGACATAATTGGGTCAAACTTCTTATTTTTTGGGCTCTAACACTTACTATGTTGTGGTGCCTTCAGATTTTATTGGAGCTCTAATTATGTTTTCTTGTTGTGAGCCTTTGCCATGTGGGTTTTATTGGGTATTTGACCTCCTTTGGCTTTGATGCTTGACGTCCTTCCAATTATTGAATGTGAAGTTTGAAGGTTTCTCATTCATCTTGGAGCTTCTTTGCATAATTGTACTACTTGGACCATTCTACACCATATGCATTGGCCTTATCTTCTATTTCCTATAATTGTTACAAAAGTTCCTCCTCACATTTGATAAAGATGTCCATTCATTGTTGTGTTAGAGTAGAGGAAGTCGATTTCCTGTGTTCCAATTTAGTTTTGAAAGTTGCTTCATGTTGTTGTCTGAGACAAATCTCTAAGCAATGTATGATTTTGTTTGGTCTGTTCCATATCCTTTAACAAGACATTATTACATTGATTTTTCTAGAGCCAATAACTCTGCTTGTTGCTGCAACAATAGTGCCTTCATCGATTATTGTTGCAACAATTTATCATCCATTTACATAATAATTTGATTTCTATTTTTGAGCTGAGCATGAAGGTCTTGTAATTCCTTTTGCTTTACTTAAATTTTTTCCATAGTCTCTTGTAGGTGAATTGCATCATTATCCAACTTTTATTCTGTTTCTTGCAGTTTTTCCTTTGTGACTTCTAGTTGTCCTTCCATACCTTGCAATAGTTGGACCAAAGTCTTTTTAGTCATGTGAATTTGCTTGATCCCCTCAGCTAGTCAATATAGCTAATGTGCTACAAAGTTTATTTATCTTTACATTGGGAATAATTCAGGTACCAGTTCCACCTGTGACCTACTTCTTATCATGCTCCAGGAAGATGTATGAGTACTATGTCCCACCACATACACTTGAGTTGGTTCAATATAAAGTGTCGATATCTCCTCAAGTTGTTTCTCCATTCCCTACATTGTCTTGAGATGTTTAGTAGGTAGATCCCATGATTATTCTTGGTAAATGTTAAAAATATTTGCTTGCCAATTACCTTTTCCAGCCTATCGTACCAATTTATCTAGCTCCTCTTCCACCATCAACTACCATTATTTCCACTATCTGACACAAACCATTTCAAACTTGAGCCTCATTCTATCCATCACATGGGTTAACTTGGTAAAAGAAGCAACTACTTGATGATTAGTGCATACCCCTAATTTTAGAAGATCTTGAAAATTAGGTACTTCTATAATTATTTGGTTAGATAGGTCCTCATCTTCTACATCAAATTCATCTTCTTCAAAATTTACCTCTAGATCTTTCTCTTTTTCTGAAAGGTCAATTGGATTATTAGCCACTTGAAGATCACAATGTGGGTTGTCCAATGTTTTTCCATGTCTTCTTTGGTATCATGTTCACACTTGATCCTCCATCTACGATAACTTGAGTTATCTTGTGGACCAATATATCCATGTGAACCAAGGCTGGCTTCTTTTTGGCTTCGATTATTAGGATTGTGGGATCAATGAATTGCTCCTATTTGACATTGGAAACTTCCCAAACTTCTCTTTTTCTTGTCTTTATCATTTCACCGATTTTGGTGTATAATTTGGACAATGCACTAAGTATATTTGATACTTTAACTTCCATGGTTGTGCTCAGTACTTGTGTCACCAAATATTCCATTGATTCTTGCTTACTTATCGCTAACTTCAACCTTTTCAATGATTTATCTTGGAGTAATATTTCCTATTCTCCTTCTCCAACTCTTACTTTACCAATTCATGGGCTTCTTGTCATCGCTATTTTTTCTTAGCAAGGTTTGGATACTACATTTTTATAGCGTGAGATCTTATCACTACTAGTACTTGCTTTTCTTCTTCTTTTTCTTGAGTATCACTAACTTCACCAATGTTAATTAGATTGATATTCTATGTGTTATCGGTACTTGCTTTGTTCAAGAAATTTACTTCCTTGTAGTTATCCGGTCCACACCATCAACGCATATGAGTGACATCGTTTGTGTTTCCTCCAATCTGTGGCATGGGATAAATTTTTGTAAAGTGTCCCCACTCTTGGAAATTTTGACATTGTATGATAGGTCTTCCATCTGAATCATACTACATTTGACTTTGTCCTCTCTACCTTCCACCTCGGTGGTTGTTCTTATATTCGCCACTTGTTGCACCTTATCCATTTCTTGGGGTATTCGTTTGTTCCACCTATTGCACCATCATTGTTTGGTGCCTTACTCCCTTCAAATTGAATGGATAATTGGATATTGGATGACCTCCCACATCGCATATATTGTAATACATATTCTTAGAAAAATTGATATTTGTGTGACCTTATTTGCAATCCAAACAACAAATTTATTTTCATTTCTTTTGTACTTATTTGACTTCTTTGATGTTCTTGTCAAACTCTTTTCTAAAAGAGTAGATAGCAGTTTGCACCTTGTCATCTCCATTGCTATCTGAATCAACATTCCTCGAATACCCCACTATTCTAGCTATTATTTGTTTTTCTTGGCTCTCAAAATTCTTTGCTTTTTCTAGAGCTTCAACATATGTGGAGGATGACACAACCTTCATCTTCTTCTTGTATTTAGGTAGAAGTTCATCTATGAACCAACGTTTTACAAGTCCATCTGCAAGTGGTATGTTCATTTTATGAACAAGTTGATTTAGTCTACTATTATAATTCTTAACATCTTCTTTCGACTTTTGTTTCATGGCATAAATCCCTATTATAATTTTAGTTTCATCATAGAATAGTCATAATTCATTGATGAATTCATCCTATATTGTATCCCATCATCTGAATGATTGTGTACTTTTCCTCTTCAATTACCAATCAATAGCCATGTCTTGTAGGGTAGTAGGAAATAATTACAACCATTCAACAGATTGCATTACTCTATTTTCTTTCAAAATTATGGTACAAGTACCAATGTAGCATGTTGGGTCTTCTTTCCCTTCCTTTACCAAATACATCTATTAGCAACATGTGCTATTGGGTCTCTCATGACCTTCATAGTTTGTATTTGATTCTTTTGTCATCGGTATTGCAACCTTGAATTCTATCATTCACCTTGTATTATCATGCTCACTTATTCTCTCGACCCAAATTTGATCTAGGAAACAACGCCAAATGTAGACAATGGTGAGGACTTCATGATATGTGGAAGTGATAGTTTTAGTGGGATGAAAATTGGTAATACATGCTAAGGAGCATGCTAATATCAGTTTCATATTCCTTATTTTAATATTTTTTAGATGAAAAACTCCTGATGATGGATCAACTTGTGAAATAATACTTCAAGATGAAACTATTATTGACAAAATGACTATTTTTGAATGGGCTATACTGGATGTCGACACTTCAAGGTGACATGATGGTACATGCATGATGATAATATGGATGTTAGCACTTTAGAAATATGGATATCGACACTTAGTGTCAACATAGCCCATGCTAGCTCTAGCTATGATGGCTAGCTACATGTTCACAATAGAGGGAGGGCTTGTCTATGCTAGTTGGCTTGTGTCGGTAAGTCTGTATCGGCTCCCCTAGATTGTTAGAAAATATTATCCCTACAACTGCTATGTTCCATTTGAGCATTCCTACCTGTAATATTGTAAAACAACATATATTCTAACACTTACAAGCATTAAAAGAGATATAGTTGGTATAAAATGATATCCTTGCAATATTATGAGGACAGTTACATCCTAGTCATATGACTGCAACAATCTCACATACAACACTATATCCTTATAGTGGTTGGTATCATCTATAATGGATTTGGATTTGGATGGATTCCTTTACAAAATGAAAGGGGTTTATATAGTGTGGCTTTGGTAGTTACCATAACCAACTAGACCTCAACTACCAAAACAACTTTTTATTTCAACCTTAACAACACAATTAACAATTTAGTTAACCGTTTATAAATGACGGTTGATTACACTGCAATTATTATTACTAGTTACTAAGTGGTATTATATTTGATCACTTTAATTATTTTTCATGACATTCCTATGTAAAAGTAGTGTAGAATGTTTTGATGCGTAGACATTTCATCAAACACTTCATTTCTTTTTAGAATTTTTGTCTACAAGCTTGAGTGCTACGTCCTACTTGGTGATTCAGTATATATAGTATGTGAAGACCATCTCATGTAGGTGCTCCAACAGAATGAATAGTCCTTATCATCATATTTTGATAAGAATTCTAGTGCTAATATTGGTAGCTTTTCCCATTCAACTGGTGGTTCAAGCATCTTGGTCGAAAGTCATTGATGGATCAACCATGTTGGATGTCCTTTTGGTTGCAACAAAGGTTAATGTATTTTTTGCTCTTGAAAGTAGGTGGAGCCTTCATCGAAATATTGATCTTGTGCTCTTCTCAATGGTTTCTTTGTGTTCTACTTCACAATAGACTCGCTAGGTGAATATATTAAGAGCTTCAAAAAGATGATGATCGTGGTCTTCATTGGAACCACAATGTGACTTCTAAATCCGTCGATATATTTTTTCTAGTTCATGTTCCATCAAGAATACCAATTTGAATTATTTGGGGCTAGATATGACCCCTACACTTTGCAAGAGTCATGACCCCACAAGGTTGTGGTTTGACCCTTTATCTTCCCAAGCGGATGTGTTCCATGCCCTATGAAGTTCGAGGAAGCATGGGAGACGACTCCTGCTAGATGATATTTGGGGATTTTTACCCAAATTTGGCTCCTTGCTTTGGATGTGATCTTTGGAATCCGTCTTTCCTTTGCTACACTAACCTAATTTAATCAAATTCTTAAGGGAAAAGGGAAAAGGAAAGAAAATATGAAATAATTTGAAAAGTAAAAATTATAGAAAGTGAAATCTAACTAGCCTAAGAATGGCAATGTGCCAAAGAACTAATAATACCCTCCTCTTTTTGTGGTGGGTTGAGTGAAAACATGCACAACAACTAATAATTCATGAGGAACATAAGGCCCCCCAAGATCATGCAATAAAATAGAACACCTGCATTAGAACTAGGACATGGATTTCATAAGTAGTCATAAATTCTTATAGTTACATGCATACGGAGAAAATAGGTTCAAAAAATCTTGGTTGGCCACGCAAGGCTTGAACTAGGATGAGACATAGTAGAAAATAAAAGAAAGCACCCCTTAGGAGAATGAGTGGCTTTTCAATAAATTGCAATGAGAAGAATGATACATATTAATAGACTAAGATAATACATGAGGTCTTTTTCCCAAATATTTAAAATGTCCCCTTTCAAAATTCCTACTTACAATACTTTGCATTAATGACGTATAATCTTGAGGTCTCAAAATCTAGAGTCGCTTGATATGGTCTTATCGTATGTGCTAGAGATCTATTGTAGGGATATTTTACCATTAATGAGCTCGAGCTTGTAATTACCTCTTTAGAGAACTCATGATAGTGTCTTAGATGTTGTTCCTTCTCATACAGGAAATACCACTATTCAAGGGACCGTACTCGCCTGCATAATGTGGGACCTAGGATTCTTGTGCATCCCTTGACCTGGTTAGCAGTTTTACCTTTTTATTTTATCTCATTATTCCTATCACTATCATTAGTTGGATGATGAGTTATTTAATTTGGTCGGACATCCTTGGGATACACTTATTTTTTAAACTCTAACACTCAATATGATGTGGTGCATTTGGATTTTATTGGAACTCTAATTATGCTTTCTTGTTGTGAGCCTTCACCGTGTGGGTCTTGTTATCGATATTTTGTGCCTACATTTGTTTGTGCTCTTCCTTGAGGGGGCATTAGTTTGGTTTTGCCTGGATTTCATCCAACCTCAAAACCAACCTTCAAAAAAGGGCCAATTGACCTTACTCTACCCAAGTGTAGTGAGAAATCACTACAATATACTTATAGTGGTATGTAAAGCACAACAAACACTCAGAGCTTTGCAAATAAGGAAGTAGTTTTTTTTGTGAAATACCCTAATGATGGCTGGTGAACTACCACCCAAACCCTCAAGTGGGTGAATATTGCCCAACCATAATTTCCATCCTCTCCTATAGGAGCATCGTTTGATAGTGATGAGTGTGGAGTTCTCATCATATATATTTTTCATTGGTTGATTTTTCTTGTGGACCCCATGTTAACTTTGGGGTCCATTCTCTACCAAAATTATCCCCATGTTAACTATAGGGTCATTTCTCTACAAAATAAAATTCCCATGTTAGATTTGGGGTTTGTTCTTTGATTTTCTCATATTTTCTAGTTCTCGTATTTTCTTGCATAAATCATAAACTCCTTATGAGCATCGTTGTGTGTCTTGAGCCACTATCCCACATGTATTCCATGATGGCCCTCATGGTGGTATATAAAGTATAATAGACATCTAGAATATTGTAAATCAAGAAGCAATATTTTGGATGAAATACCTTAGTAATAGTTGGTGAACCATGGCACAACCCCTCAAATGGGTGAATCATGGCCCAACCATATGCTCCATCCTCTCCTGTGGGAGCATCACTTGATGGTGGTGAGTGTGGAGTTCTCCCACGTGTGATTTTTATTAGTTTATTTCTCTTATGGGCTCCATGTTAACTTTGAGATCCATTCTTTGCAAAAAAAAACATGTTAACTTTGGGGTTATATTTATACAAACAAATAATCTCATGTTATCTCTGGGATCTATTCTCTACTCTTGTATTGTATTATTCTCATACATTCTTGCATAAACATTAAACATGATGTGAGAGTCAATCCATTATCCCATAGGTATCCCACGATGGCTCTCATGTGTTATGATTTTTTTTTTTTATGCCTGCAAGTAGAAACATAATGACAAAGAATAAAAAATAGCAACACAAGTAACACAGAGAATTTACATGGAAACCTACAATGTGCAGGAAAACCATGGGAAAATGGAAAATTCTTCCTTTTATTATTTCAACAAACTTTACATTCACGTTACATCATATGCAAGGGATCAGTTCCCTTTTATAGAGTAGAAAAGGAATACCCTAAACTATTCGTTTCCTCTCCTAAAGGAAGCCTCAAAAAAATATTCATTTCCACTCCAAATGAAGGCATCTAAAATTGTTCTTTTGCATTTATATGTATATCCAATATGTCTAACAACGCTACCTAGAAATTTAGCATCACTGCCTAGATGTCTAGCAACCTAGATGTTTGATACATAGACATCTAGCAGTGTTGCCTAGACATCTAGCAACCTAGACATCTAGTACTACTACCTAGATAGCTGGCACTACTACCTAGACATATAGCAACCTACACATCTATTGCGTAGAATTCTAGTACTTATACCTACATGTTTGGCAGTGCTACCTATACGTCTAGTACTACTACCTAGACGTCTGGTAGTGTTTTTTTTGAATTTACATGGTGGAATCGATAGCCGCCATGAATCCGGGTAGGCTATCCAGCTTTTTATGGTCACCACAGTATTCTGCGTTGTTCGCCCCAAAAGCCGCCACATAGATCTTCGTGCAGTCCGCCCCTATAACCACCATGCCACAATCATTTTAAACCTTTTATGCCGCTGAAAGCACCAGGAAAGGGACAAGCATTCAGTCTAGTGAGGCCCGAGATTTGAACCTTGGACCTCTACCTCCCTTATGGGGTTTGGATGAACCAATTGGTCTACACCTCAAACCTAGATGTCTAGCAGTGTTGCCTAGACATCTAGAAATATATACACCTATTGCCTAGACATCTAGTATTGTTGCCTAGACGTCTAGCAATAGTCTCTACTAGCTAAAACACTATATAATAACTTCACCTCCTAACATAATTGTGTATATAAATCACAACAAACACCTAGAGTTTTGTGAATTAGGAAGTAAACTTTTGGGTGAAAATCTCTAGTGGTAGCTAGTGAACCATGACCCAACCCTTCAAATAAGCGAATCATGGCCCAACCATATGCTTCATCCTCTCATATGGGAACATCCCTTGATGGTGGTGAGTGTGGAATTCAACCCATGTGTGGTTTTTTTGGTTGGTTCCCCTTATGAGTCCCATGTTAACTATGTGATTTATTCCCTACAAAAATAACCCCTTGTTAGCTCTAAGGTTTGTTCTCTATAAAAAACAACTCTATGTTAGATCTAGGTTTCATTCTATACTCTTGTATAAACTAGTTCTCATACTCTCTACCATAAGCCCTAAACACCTTGTGAGCAATGTTGTAAGAGTCTTGAGCCATTATCCCATATGTCTCCCATAATGGCCCTTACAATGGCCTAGAGCTTATAAAGCACAACAAATACATAGAGCTTAACGAATCAAAAAATAGGTATTTTGGGTAAAATGACCTAGTGGTAGCTGGTGAACCATGACTCAATCCCTCATATAGGTGAATGATGGTCCAACCATATGCTCCATCCTCTCTTGTGTATCCCATGCTAACTATGGGGTCCATTCTCTATAACAAACAACCATATGTTAAATTTGATATCACTTCTTTGCAAAAAAAATAGCCCCATGTTATCTCTACGGTTTGTTCTTTGCTCCTCTCCTATTATGTAGTTATTGTACTTTCTCACATAAATCCTAACATATTATGAGTAATTTTGTGATAATATTGACCCATTATCCTACAAGCAACCCACGATGGTCCTTATGGTGGTAAATAAAGCACAAAGAATACCTAGATATTTTCATATCAAGAAGTAGGCTTTTGGGTGAAATGCCCTAGTGGTAGTTGGTGAACCATGATCCAACCTATCAACCAGGTGAATCATGGCCCAACCATATTCTCCATCCTCTCTTGTGGGAGCATCACTTTATGATGATGAGTATGGATTTCTCCCCATGTGTCATTTTTATTGGTTGATTTCCCTTATGATCCCATGTTAACTCTAGGATCCATTCTCTATAAAAAAATACTCCATGTTAAATTTGGGGTTAGTTCTATGGAAAATAATAGCCCCATGTTAGCCCTAGGGTTTATTCTCCACTCCTCTCATTTGCTTAATTCTCGTACTTTTTCAATAAACCCTAAATACCTTGTGAGTGTGTTGAGCAATTATCCCACATGTATCTCATAATGGCCCTCATAGTGGTATATAAAGCACAATGTATGGTTAGAGTTTTGCAAATCAAAAAGTAGGATTTTGGGTGAGATTCCCTAGTGGTAGCGGGTGCACCATCACCCAAACACTTAAATGGGTGAATCATGGCCCAACCATATGCTTCATCCTCTCTTATAAGAGCATCACTCTATGATGGTGAGTGTGGAGATTTTTCCATGTGTGGTATCCATTGGTTGATTTCTCTTGTGGGTCCCATGTGAACTTTGGGATCTATTCTCTAAAAAAAATAGCCCCATGTTAGTTTTGGGGTAAGTTATCTATAAATAATAGCTCCATGATAGCTTTGTGATTTGTTCTTTGCTCCTCTTGTATTGCCTAGTTCTCATACTTTCTCATATAAACCCTAAACACCTTGTGAGAAACACTATGATATTCTTGAGCCATTTTCCCATATGTATCCTATGATGGCCCTCATGGTAGTATATAAAGCACAATAGACACCTAGAGCTTTGTAAATAAAGAAACATGCTTCTAGGTGAAATTCCCTAGTGTTAGTTGGTGAACCATGACCCAATCTTATGTTCCATATTCTCTTATGGGAGTATTGCTCAATGGTGGCGAGTGTGGAGTTCTCTCCATGTGTGGTTTCCATTGGTTGATTTTGTTTTTAGGCCCCCATGTTAACATTGGAGACAATTCTCTACAAAAATAATAGTCCCATGTTAGCTTAGGGGTTCATTATTTACTCTTATTCTAACTAGTTATCGTACTTTCTTGCATACCCTAAACACTTTGTGAGTATCACTATGAGAGTATTAAGCCATTATCCCATGTATCCCATGATGGACCTCATTATGGTATATAAAGCACAACATACACCTAAAGTATTATAAATCAAAAAGTAGATTTTTAGGTGAAATGCCCTAGTGGTAATTAGTGAACCATGACCCAACTCCTCAAACCATTGAATTATAGTATGTTCTATCCTCTTGTATTGGAGCATCTCTTGATGATGGTGAGTGTGGAGTTATTTCCATGTGTGGTTTCCATTGGTTGATTTTTCTTGTGGACTCCATGCTAACTTTGGGGTCTACTCTTTGTAACAAACAACCCCATGTTAACTCTTGGGCCATTTCTTTCCAAAAATAATAGTCCCATGTTAGCTTTGGGGTTTGTTATCTACTCCTATTGTATTACCGAATTCTTGTACTCTCACATAAATCCTAAACACCTTGTGAGTAGCATTGTGAGAGTCTTGATAAATTATCCCACATGTATCCCACAATGGCCCTCATGGTGGTATATAAAGCACAAAAAATACCTAGAGATTTTCAAATTAGGAAGTAGGTTTGTGGGTGAAATTCCCTAGTATTAGTTGATGAACCATTACCCAACCCCTCAAATGGATGAATAATAACCCAATGATATTCCCATATCCTATGAGAGCATCGCTTGATGGTGGTGAGTGTGGAGTTCTCTCCATGTGTGGTTTTTTTTGGTTGATTTCCTTTGTAGCCTCCATGTTAATTTTGAGGGTCATTCTTTGCAAAAACTAGTCCCCTGTTAACTCTAGGGTCAGTTCTCTAAAAAAAATAGCCCCATGTTAGCTTTAGATTTTGTTCTCTACTCCTCTTGTACTACTTAGTTCTTGTACTTTCTCACATAAAACACAAACACCTTTTGAACATCGTTGTGAGAGTATTGATAAATTATCCTACATGTATCCCATTATGGTCTAGAACACACCAATGTGAGAATCGTTTTGTATGTCTAAAGGACACACTAATGTGAATTGAATTGAGAGTGTATATTGCAACATATGTGAGGTACATGGATATGTGACCAGAAATTTTCCATTAAATTTAAAAGAAGGGACCAAACCATGGTGGTGCAAGAGGAAAATACGTTGAGGAATGGACAAGGCATGACCAACAGGGTCTATAGGAATAATTGTCGAGGTAAGTAGTACTAATTGCGCAAATGATAAGGAGGCCAGAATTGATTGTAGTATTATTTTTATGGAAGACCAATCACAAAATTGTGTAATTGCTAAGAATTTGGACAATTTGTGAAAAATTATCCCACTCAAGCAATAGGAGCAGTAGGGAATAATGTTCTACAAATGTGTAGATGGTGTGGACTAGGAAATCATAAAGAGTTAAATTTTTTGAAGAAGTCGAGTACGAGTAACTCTTAGAATGTCAATTTTCTTGACATAGAAGATGGAAAAGAAGCCAATAGAGAATTATGTGCTTGTTGTTACAAGGGTTCAGGCAAAAAAGGATCAATACCCCAAACTTACCATAGAAAAGGAAAGATGGTAGGAAGCACAAAAAGTAATACAAGAAGAGGTAAAAAAGGATAAGTAAGAAAGGCTAGTGGAACAAAATAATCTGAAGAAACTATTAGGTCTATTCCATGATTTTCACATTTTGAGTCATTAAAAATCCCTTCATTTCAATACCATACTGAGTTGCACCATATAGCTTGAAATTTGGTGATCATAAAAATGGAGTCCCGGTTTTCTTCCATGTCTTCTTTGGAGGTTTATTCACACTTGATTCGCCATCAACGACTTGCATCAACTTATGGTCTAGTATTTCAATATGAATCAATGCTAGCTTTTTTCCAATATTGATCATCAATACTATTGGATCAATGAACTGATCCTCCATATTTACTTAATTTGGTTGGCTTTGTATTTCCATCACCTTATGTGGCTGAAGTTCATTTTATAATTGCATACAATGTTGATATGGTGTTAAGCAAACTCATCACTTTCACTTCTACTATCATGTTCAACACTTGTAAATTACAATACAAAAACCAACATATGATGCATTGCTAGTAAGAGGATGGCTTGGGATGACCAAGGTTAATCATAATTGGAAAAGGGATTGGTTAACGTTTAAGAGAGAAAAACAAAAATACATGAGTAATTTGAAGAATAAAAATGTTATATTGGATTTAACGATGAATTATGAGTCAGGAATTTCTTTAAATGAATATCATCAGTACACGCCAAATGGAGTGCTAAACCTCGAGGAGTGTAGTGAATATGAAAACCAATCACATATTGGACTTCTCTATTGGAAAATGGAAGAGTATGAAATATTTCAACCCAATTGCCTTTGTATATTGAAATAGAAGACAAATAAAACCAACGATGAGAAATTTCAAAGCATCAACAAGATTAAGTACAAGGAAGAGGATGAAGAAAATAGATATTCCCCAAGAATTATGTAAAATACACAATCAGTGATGCTGAATTAATGAAAACCAACACACCTAAATAATATGGCAAGAGCAAGAGACGAACCAAAGAACATCAAGTATGAAGGACCAAACCCAATGGAAGTAAATTTTGGAATGGAAAGAGTGCAAGATAATTCATTGTGGAGATGATTGGGATCTAGTGTTGAAAGCAACAACTTTCAAAAAAATTCTGCAATATAAGGAAGTCTTCACATGGATGTACAAATATTTGAAAAGGATACCTCTAGATCTATGTGTTCATAGGATGAAGATGATCCTAGGTGCCTTATTGGTAACGAGAAGGCCATATTGAATGAACCCTAAGTTTGCAACCTTAGTTAGGGTATCATATAGTGCCTTAACTATTGAAAACAATTCTATGTGTATGGAAGACCATATAGTTGAATAAAATATCATCATGAGAAGAGGAATTGAATGCAAGGGCCTAAGAAGTGAAATACAAATTTTTAAACTAAGATAGATAAGGGAAAATATCATATTGATTTGGGAAATATGACTAATTTTTCTTGCAAAAACCTTCTTTTTAAAATTTTACAAGGAAGGACACCTGCAATTCAAAGTAATTCAAGGTGAGTTGCAGTCAAGGGTTTGGAAAATTGTGTAAGAGGAAGGTAAAAGAAAGCTACAATATGGATGAAGTATGCCAAGGAAGGAATTTGAACAATGATGAAATTGTTGTACAAAAACATTGAAGATAAGATTGCAAAGGGAAAAAACCTGCAAATTGAAGAAAGTCTCGTACGAAAGTTTTCATGAAATTGTCGTATGCGGGAAGAAAGTGTCGTATGGAAGTTGCTATGAATTTGTCATATGAGGGAAGGAAGGTTGCCGTACGATGTATGGACATTGTTGTGTGAAAGAAGAAAAAGGCTACCATAGTACGAAAGAATATTGTACAAATAATGAGAACAATCGTACAAGAGAGGAGCATCATATAATTAAAAAAAGATTCGTACAATCATAAGAAGTGGTGTACAAGTGCAAAGGATTAGTCATACAAATGATGGTAGACTAATTGAATAGTCAGTATACAACAAAAATATAGGAGGTAGATGAATGAAGTATGAGAGGGAGAATATATTTTGGTGAGTGCTTACAAAGAATAGAAGCACAAAGGCTTAGATGCTCACCTAGCCCATTGCATAGAAGAGAATAGGAGATAAGACTCAATGGAAGACAAGAACAAAAAAAACACATAAATAGACTTGGATGCAATTATAGGATGAAGGAGGAAACCTAGTCTTCAAGAGGGCACCAAAGTGAATCTAAGAAAGAAAAGGAGAAAAATATACCCTTGAAAGACATAACATGGACTCAGCCAACTAGAGAATTTTGTAGGAAGTGATGGCAAGAGAATCGGAAAAACCCCACCAATTCAAAACAAAAAATAAAAAGAGAATCAATTGGATCATAGGCTAAAAGTTGCATTGATGCATGTAGGAGTAAGTTGCATTGATGCAAGTAGGAGTAAGTTGCATTGTACAAGTTCCTAATATATTTTTTTTTTTATTTACATGGTGGAATCGATAGCTGCCCCAATCTGGATAGGATGTCCAAATTTTATGGCCACCACGTTCCTGTTCACCCCGACCCCCATAGATCTTCACGCATTCCGCCCCTATAACCACCATGCCACAATCATTTTAAACCTTTACGCCGTGAAAGCACGGAAAGGGACAAGCGTTCATTCCGACGAGGCCGAGATTTGAACCTTGGACCTCCGCCCCCTTATGGGGTTTGGATGAACCAATTGGTCTACACCTCGGACCTAAGTTCTAATATTTGAAAAGGACTTCTTTAAGGATTATTTGTTGTAGATGCTGGAGACTTACAATGTAGATGAGAACATAAGCATTGTGAAGATTAGGAATTGAGGCATCAGGGTGATGTTTTTAGCAAATAATTTCCAGCAGACGTTTAGGTTGCCAAAACATGGAATTGCAATGAGGAAGGAGGCCATATATGTAGAATAATGAAACAAGAAAATTCCAGATATAACAACTATTAAACCTAACTATGTCAACAAGATTTTAGGTTTAGGAAGTTATGGGATTAAACAAAGCCAAATGAAGAATTATGAGTTATGATGTATTATGAATATTGTTATGTCCAAACTATTTGGTGAAACTAGATCATTAGAGATGCCTGTGTGGCTAGCATAGTATGTGCAAGGCATGGTGGAAGGTATACAATATGATTGGGCATCGTACTTGTCATATAGAATCAGGAATTTCTTGAGGTGACAAACTAAGAATTTTTTGATGGCATTCCACACCATTGGAATCATGTTGAATGTAATATCATATGCCAAGAAATAAATGCATGGATTAATGACTCGAAATAAGCTACCTAAGAATGAATGCACAATTTTGAGATGGGTAAAATCACTATCAATAATGAAGACTATTCTAGTTAAGGTTTGGACCAAGAATATTCTTTGAAGAGTAGACCTATTTGATGAAGATGATAGTGAGGAGTCGAAGGAGGAGGTGGCACCACAATGAAGAAAGAAGTGAAGGTTAGAGCTTGAATTGCAACAAGAAACTAAAGTGATTGTGGAAGTCATCGAGGAAGAACAACAAGAACAGTTGCCACAGGAGTAGCAAGTTGAAGAAAGAAGGTAGGAGAAAGGACCACAAGTAAGTCTTGTTTGAACATGGAGACATGAGGAGAGGTTAATATCACAAGAATGACAACCTCTAGAAGAGATTGTGCATGAAGAAGAAGTGAGGGCACAACTAGTTGAAGAGGTTCAAGAAGAACTAGTAATGATGGGAAATGTGGAGGAAAAAATGCTTGGACTTGTTGAATAGACACAAAAAGTGAATTTTTGTGCATCACCACCCATGCAGAGTATAGAGGAGTTTGAGCTAAGAGAAATAGTGGTGCTAAGAGAAACAAGAGTCGAAGATCCAAAAAAGGGGCAAGGAGGTTGAGATCGTACCTAAATCTTAGGAAAAGAGAGAAAATCAAATTTGTCAAGAGAGGTGGTAGTAGTGAATGATCAACCAAAGAAGAAAGTTTACCAAATTTGGAGGAACAAATTGTAGTACAACCTAATCAGCCGAAAGAGAATAGAGAAGCGCAACCGAAAGAGAATAGAGGAGTACAACCAAAAGAGAATAGAGGAGTACAATCAAAAGAAAATAGATCTTAATTAAATTTGGAGTAAGAGAAGGAAGAGATATTCCAAGTACCAGAGAGGCATTTCATGATTGAAGTGCCCAATTTTTTATGGTCTGAGGAAGAAGGAATCCAAACTGATTATCAAGTGGATGACCTTTTTGAAAAGATGATGCAGGTTTTTGACTCTACAAGACTATAGTTTAGAATGGGTTGTGTAGGACAACTAAGGAAGTGGAAATCCATGGTTTATAATGAAATGGAGAAAGTAGTACAGTGGGTCCAAGAGGACGTGAAGACAAGCTCACTAAAATCCATGAAAAAGAACCATGGGAGTTACAAGCTGAAATGAAAAATATGATTTGAATGAAGGAGCTACCAGAGGGCATGCCAACTAATTACAAGGTACCAAGGAGAGTGTACATAGATGTAGGTACCTTGCAATGTTGCCCAGTAGACACAACTCAGGTGGAGTACAGGAAGATTCCACTAGTAGTGGCACCAATTGATAGGGATTAATAGTTCCTATGGTCACCTCTTTTGATTAATAATGCTTATTAATAATGTAATATCTAATATTTGTTAGTAGGTGGCCACCATTATAATGTAAGCATTTTTTGGAAGGATCCTCCTTAAGCATTTAGTGCTTTGTTTCCTAGAAGGTTCCTTCTAAGGCAATGTATTGGGCTATAAATAGTCCCCTTCCATATGGCAATGGATATCTTTTGTTTTTGTAATTCCTTGTGTCTTTTGGTGTTTCCTCATTAGTTTGGTATCAGAGCAGTAGATCTTACCCTATGAGGGGAAATTTCCCTCCCCTTTCCTTTGATTCTCCTCCATTAGTTATTTGCATTCTGGCATTCTATTTTGGTAGTTGTGTTGATCATTGTCGAGTTGGGTTTTGAATGTGCTTCCGATAGCCCATTTGGTCTCTGCATTTTTGTCTTTTTGATCCTTCTGTGATTGCTTTGGACCAAGTGCCTTTCTAGCGGTGCTTTCTCACAACTTCCATTATCCCACACATCATTTTTATGGCCTTATCGTGCAACCCACATGCTCACCCAAACTATTGAACCCATTCGACTTTGGCCCATAGCACATGCCTATATTTGGCTACTATGCTTGAGAAGCATTTGCTATTGCCTTTTGCACCTCCAATAATTATGCTATTTTTGTTGTTGTCACCATGTTCCTATCTTATTTGTTGTTCCACTCAATTGTTACCAAAGAAACTTCATGGTTTTTATGGCTTTTGTGATCTTACCTTGCTCACTCCTATCGTGTGTCATGGTCATGATTTCCTACCCATTTCCTATGGTGGAAAAAATGATGATGCCACCTCTTTTTCCTGACGTGGCCCTCCCAGAGCCACATAGCCCCAACCATATTTAGCTCGGGCCTTACTTTTGTGCACCTGGATGCTCTCGCACACCTCCTTGTGTAGAGTCATCTACCTTTGAGCCAAATAATGGCCTCCCTTCTTGCACTTGGAGGCCTCCTTCCCTACGCATCGTAGACTAGCCATCAAAAATTTCCTACATCTTTTGAACATTAAAGCAAGAACACCAAGTTGATTATTTTGGAGTCTTTCCTCATTATCTCATCCATGGTGGATTCTTTGGGAAAAATCCATGTCCTACATAGGCCCCTATGTGACCACTCCACATGCAACCCTACATTTCTCCCATGCATACCTGATTTCCCTCCCTAATGGTGCCACTTGGCCCCACCATATTTGGTGGCTACATTGTTCATCACACACGACACCCATATGATGCTTTGGCTTCATTGAATCTTGATCTGATATCGGCCACTATTGCACTCGATACAGTCCCTATTTGGCATCTAGATGCCTTTTTCTCCATTGTACATCTAATCAACAATGTTTTTCACTATGGCATTAGGTCCTTTCTTTGTTCCATTTAGCACATCTTCTGCAATCCCCATCCTACTGGTATCTTGAGGAGATGATGCAACCTTCACCGTCACATGTCATTGTCCCAGAGCAATGTCCAAGCTTGTTGCTTGTGATCCATCATCCTCGCACCTCCATTGTTGTGCTTTCTCCTCTACAACAACAACAATGTTGCTTTCCCATGATAGAAAACCCACGTCCACTACGTTCATCACAGCCTCGATGCTCCTATAGGGTTCTTCTATCGTGGATCCTCCAATCTTAGTGCCTTTACAACATTTACTGCAACTAGCTTGTGATCTCCACACTACCTTCCACCCATGGGCCTCATCCACCTCTAACTTGTAGTTAGGTCTCTATATCTGGCATATTATGCACTCCTTATGTTCCCTTGATCTACCACATGGCTACGCATCCATGCAACCCTAGTCGAGGATCTTTGGCAACACATTGAATGGGCCTCACTTTCCACTTGGTTCCTAAGCAACCCATGCCGCTTCCCTATTTGCCTTGTTGTTTGCCCTCAAAACCTGATCTGCGTCCCATGTGTGTAAAAACACCTCCAACTGTCACATGTTAGACACCTTGATAGGCACCAACAAACGAGCATCATATATGCATTATCCTACATTGATGTGGTGGGAGAGGTTTTCCTTCTTCATAATGTTGTGGACTTACATTTAACATCAACAACTCATGCGAGTGGTTTATTCGGACACATGATGCATTGGCACACTTTCAGGCCTCTATGGACACTTAGCATTCTCTCCTCAATGACATTTCCAACCCGTTGCCACTTGATGCAAATGAGCCACCCGAATGTCTCCATGAATTCTTCCACATATATTATATGGTGGGAATATATATATTCACTTTCAATGAATATAAATATATGAAGGCGACACTCTATTTTTAATTGAAGGTATATTTTGAAGAATTTTTTTCAGGAATATTCCTAATATTTCAAATTGTTAAGGGCATCTTGCCCCTTTTTTTCTTTTTGCTACCTGGAACCCTTCTATTTTTACCACGAATCAAGGCTCCATCTGATTGCCCATACAGGTTTATTTATAGTCGATGGAAAGCTCTTTTTGAGCCAGATCCAGTAGAAGTGTTATTTTTCTATTTTGTAAGGGTCTCCTTTGACCTATGGTGCTCCAAAGTTTAGGTTATCCAAAACCTACTTTTCAAAGCAATTGATGTATCAAAGTGAATTTTTGGTTGTACCTGAAAATCCTTAAATCCACTTTCGATTATTTTGGAAGTAGACTATCCTCCAGACCATGGCCCTTGCATATGGTTACTCCTACACACTGAGTTGTCTTTGGAGATGTTCACAACCATGACCCTTCTTTATGTGATCAACAAACATCACATGGGTACTCCAATAGATAGAGTTATCATTGTCTCTTCCTTCACAAGACCACAACCATTTTTCTATGATCATGGCTATCACATGGGTACTATAATTGAAGTTGTCTTTGCCCTCTAGTGGCTCGTCTCTCTTTGTGGATTTCAACATTTTAACTTTTTAGCTTGGCTCACATTGCCACACTTCTCTAGCAACACCACATCAAGCTCATCACACAACTTCTGCACCATCTTCTACTTCAGGCTCACTAGATCCTTTGCTTGCTATCTTTGATCTTTCTCCCTCCTATTTTGTACAAGCATTAGAGTCTAATGCTTCTATGGTGGGGAGGAACAATAGGGATTAATAGTTCCTATGGTCACCTCTTTTGATTAATAATGCTTATTAATAATGTAATATCTAATATTTGTTAGTAGGTGGCCACCATTATAATGTAAGCATTTTTTAGAAGGTTCCTCCTTAAGCATTTAATTCTTTGCTTCCTAGAAGGTTCCTTTCGAGGCAATGTATTGGGCTATAAATAGCCCCATTTTGTATGGCAATGGACATATTTTGTTTTTTCAATTCCTTGTCTTTCGATATTTCCTCATCACTAGTATATAGGCAGATTAATTTCCTGACTCATTGGATAAACTAGTTAATAGTTGGATTGGAAAAGATTCACCAATCCAAGGAGGATCAAGTTAACCAGCATGAGGAAGAGATGGAAGCGATGAGGAAAAAATGGAAGCCATGAAGGAAGAAGTTGAGAAGATGAAAAGGGAAGCAAAAACAATGAACAAGGAAGTTGAGGTTGAGATTGTCAGCCTAAGGTAGAATTATGAGGATTAGTTAAAGGCAAAAGACATAGTTGAAGGCCAAGGATGATGAATTTGCTGCAACTAAGAGAGATATGAAAAGGTGTAATGAGATCATCATAAGCTATAAGGCAAAAATGGAAACAAAGTCACAAATGCATGAGGCTCAAGAAAAGGAGTTAGAGCATAAGGATCGACTCATTGCCAAAAGGGATGAACAGTTGGCTATTGTAGCCAAGATTGAGGTTGAGCTAAAATAGAGAATGCAAAAGAGTGCTACTAAGCGAGAAAAGGAGTTGATAGTGCAATTAGCCAAAATGGAGAAGAAATCTAATCATTATGGACTGCAGTTTCTCCATTTCAAAAAATATATGGAGAGATTGAAGGATGACCGAGAAGCTTTGTGACTCTAAATAACAGAGATGGGTTGAGCACCTATGGCCAGATCTCAAAAAAAGTAGACAAATAAGGAAAAGCAACAAGCATTGACAAGGACACCAACTGATTTAAAGGGGAGGACAAATGTAGGAGGTAAAACCACTTTCCAGAAAAAGAAGAAATAAAAAGTTGGACAAAGTTTTGCTTGCAATTTTGCTAAAATGAAATTGGATGAAATGTATATGAAATTAGTGTAAATAAAGTCAAATAAAATTAAAAGTGAAATTCGGAAAAATGGAGATTAAATGTAAATGAAATTAGAGATTAATGAAAAGTGGCTTTAGACTTTAGGAAATGGAAAAATTCATGCAACGTTGGATTTGGGGGTGGCGGTTGTAAATGTTGCACTATCTAGGAACCACTTGGAATGGCCTGGGCAGGCTTCATAAGGTCCCCCCTTCATTTTGGGTCTCAGTTAGTTCTAGGAAGTATCTGTCAAGTCTAAGTTATGCTTTGGTTAAGTTGTTGCAGCATATGAGAGCAAGTTGCTTGGGTAAATAGAGAATATTACTATTGTTGTTAAACTATTGAGGCCGTTGTCATTGTTGGCCATAACAACCATTGTAATCGCATGAGTATATTGTTGGTTGCAACAGTGAATGAACAATAATATAACTCAACCATCGTTATTATTTTTTAGTCCTTGGGGGTGTGATTTCTAGTGTGTTAAAAGTTGTATTATTTAAGTATTGCAAGGTGTATAAATCATTGCTTTGGTGGTAGGAATGCTAGCACTTTGCATTGCCATAGGATTGTAGCATTTGTATGTTGTAGATGGAACTATAGAATTACCATGTGCAAGCAGATCGTACAAGGGTGTAGTAGTTAAGGATTTGGTAGTTACAACAATTGTAGGCCATACGACGATGGAATTGTAAGAAGGAAAACACACATGAGTGTTGTCATATTAGGACTTAATCATTATTTATGGTATTGTATGTATGATTACCATACAATTGCTATCGTATAGAGTGTTGAGGATTTACCCATAAGATGCTCGTATTGTGTTGTACAAGAGATAGATCATACAAAGGATTAGATTGTACGAGAGACTGATCGTACAATAGGTTGTATTGTACAACAAGTTGGACCGTACAATGATAGTATCGTACAATTGTGCCACCACCTTCTTACAAAGAAGCATACAATAAAACTATCACATTAGAAAGTGAAGCCAAGTAAATGGTAGCAAGCCTGAGTCACTATAAGGAATCTAATTCCTATAGTGACCATGATGACTTACACATGGCAATCCAGGCTATGAGGAAGGACCTAGAAAGAATGACATGAGATGCAAAGGAAAAAAAGGAGAGGTAAGATATTTGGTGCTATGATTGTAATACGGAGGGACACACAAATATTACTTGCCTGAAGAACACTTTCTGCAACATATACAAAGTGAAAGGGCATGCAATTAGAGACTGTCCATTCAATATAAGTTTGAGATATCAGACATTATCGATGCAACAAGAAGTAAAGGAGGAAAAATTTAAAGAATGGACAAGCAACAATAAGCGATGGATACAAAACAACCGCCAAGGAGGGTGACAATCACAATAGGGCAATTGACAATGAGGATAGAGTTGGTTGTAGTATGATGTAAAAGGTAAACCTATTATTCAGTGTTGAAGATGCCAAGAGTGGGGGCACTTCGCATGTAATTTCTAGAACCCACCATTTGGAGATAACGTTGGGAATAACAATACCTTGATGTGTCGTTGGTGTGGACCGAGTAGTCACAAGGAGGCAAATTGCCCAAAGAAGGCAAGTTCAAGCAACTCGCAAAATTTCAATTTCATTGACATTAAAGAGCCTCAAATAAATCAGCAACAAAAGGAGAATAATGTGCTTGTAGTTACACAGGGTTAGGTGAAGAAGATGGATGGGTACCCCAACCTTGACATAGAGGAGAGATGGCAAGAAGCACATAATGTTATCGAAGAAGAGATGTCAAAAACTAGGAAAGAATGACTCTTCGAAGAGAAAAAGAAACTCAAATAGAAGATGTCAACCCAGAAGTTGGTAGCTCAAGTACTAAATATAATAGTGGAAGTTAAAGTGTCAAGTTTACTTGGCGCTTTATTAGAGCTATACACGACAGTAAGAGAAGTAATGCAGTTGAAAAGAGTGATGGAGCTACAAAGCCAACTAGAAGCAACTGAGAGAAGGGATCAATTCATTGATCCAATGGTATTGATGATTGATGTTGGCAAAAAGCTAGTATTAATTCACATTGAGTTGCTAGACCATGAGTTGACACAGGTAATTGTCGAAGGGGGATCAATTGTTAACGTCTTGCCTAAGAAGACATGGAAGGAAATTGGAGCACCATTCTTATGGTCTCTCGATTTCAAGTTATACAACGTGGATCAATACAAGATTGAAATGAAAGGAGTCTTAATGGTTCAAAAAGTAAAAATTACTGATTAGGAATTTCTCATGGACTTTGTTGTGATAACCATACAAAAACCAACATATGATGCATTGCTGGGAGAGGATGGCTGCACATGGCAAAGGTTAATCACAATTGGGAGAAGGATTGAATTACTTTTAAGAAAGGCCAGCACAAGCATATGATCAATTTGAAGAATCAGTCTATTAGTGAAGATATCATGACATTTGACAAGTCAAATAGTTCATCCTCAAAGGAAGATAATAGACATAAACCAGATGAGTGAGGAGTGTTGCAATTAGAAGAGTATACAAAAGATGAAGGCCAATCAAATAGTGGACTCCATTGGAAAATGGGGGATTACAAAATATTTCATCCTACCTATCTCTGCATTTAGGCAGAGGAGAACAAAGACAACCATGAAAAATAAGGAGAAAAAGTGTTTGAGATTGGTGAAAGCAGCAAAAGAGAAAAACCACACCAAAAGTAGAAGAAAAAAGTGGATGTTTCTAAAAATTTTCATACAATATACTATTGGTGATGTTGTGATCGATGAGAAGCCAACACACCCGATAGATGTGTCCAAAGCGACAAGTGAACCAGAAACCATCAAGTACGAGGGGCTGAAGATGGTGGAGATTAATCTCGACAATGAGGGTGAAGAGAAGATAATCCATTGTGGAGACAACTAGGACCCAATATTGAAGGTAGCAACTTTCAAGATTTTTTTGCAATATAAAGATATCTTCGCATGGACCTATAAATATTTAAAAGGGATAGCTCCAAAACTATGTGTACATTGGATTCAGTTGATTTTGAGAGCACCACCAGTAAGGAGGAGGTCATACTGGATGAATCCTATGTAGCCTTAGTCAATACAAAAATTCAAAATATCGATGCAAGCATAATTTTCAAGGTTACAGTGAGCGAGTGGGTGTCACCGATTGTGATTACCTTGAAGAAATAAGCAAACCAGATCTGCATGTGTAGACTTTTGAAGTCTAAATGCCGTAACAATTAAGGATCCCTTTCTAATACCTTTCACCGATTTGATCCTCGATGAGGTAGCTAGACATGAGATTTACTCATTTTTGGATGGGTTTCTTGGCTACAATTAGATAAGTATTGTTGAAGAGGATAAACTAGAGACAACATTCATGGTAGAGAATGACATTTATGCATACAAGAGGAATATCACCTAGCTTGTGTAATGCCTTGCCCATGTTCCAAAGAATTATTCTCTATATATTTGAGCAAATTTCCACAAGAAAGTTTATAGTCATTTTGGATGATTGGTCATTGTGTGGGAGGAGGGACGAGCATCTAAAGGCATTAGAAGAATGCATGAGGCTATATGCATGAATGCTCGTTTGGTGCTGAACCTGAAAAAGTATATGTTATTGGTACCATATAGAAAGTTGTTGGGACGCATACTGAGCAAAGAGGCATTGAAGAAGGATCTTGATAAAATTCGCGTCATGATGAATATGGAGGCGCCATACTATGTGAACTCATTGAATACTTTTCTAGGTACAATTGGGTACTACAGAAGGTTTATTAGGAACTTTGCCCAGGTGTCCCACCCATTGTATGCATTTACATGCAAGAATATTCCTTTTTTATGGATGGAGGAACATCAGAAGGCCTTCGAGGAACTAAAGGTAAAATTGGTGTGTACCCCCATTTTGGTGTTTCCAGATTGGGATAAAAAATTTCACGTCCATGTAGATGCATCCAATTTTACAATTGGATGTGCATTGGCCCAAGAGGGGTAGTTCAAGCTAGATTAGGTCATCTACTTTTCAAGTCAGTTACTATTGAGAGTTGAGAAGAATTATAGCACGATAGAAAGGGAAGTGGTAGGGATGGTCTATGCAATACATAAGCTTAGACACTATTTCCTAGCTAACCATTTTGCTTTCTATGTGGATCATCAAGCATTGTTGTACCCGATAAATAAATTGACCATTCATATAGGAGTTAGCAAGTGGCTCATTATGTTGCAAGAGTTTATATTTTGGGTAGTGGTTAGGCCTAGAAAGAAACATGTAATAATAGATAAACTATCAAGGATTCACTCAAGAGAACTTGTGGAGGGAGGAGTATCAAACAATTTTCCTAATGCTCAACTATTTGCAATTAGTGCCATATCATTGTGGTACAAGTTGATTGGGGAATACTTGTCGATGGGAGAACTGTTGAGGGAGATACTATCAGTGGAAAGAAAGAAGATCATCCTCAAGTTAGCACCTTTTCAATTGATAGTAGGCTTGTATAAGATGGGACTTGATGGACTTTTAACATGTGTAATGGAAGAGAAAGTCAACATGACACTTAAGGAAGCTCACGAAGGGTTGGCAAGAGGATACTTGGGACTAGATGTGACCACAAGGAAGGTGCTTCTAGCAAGGCTATTGTGGCCCATCCTCTATCATGATGCAAAGGAGTTCGTCAAGGCATGTGATATGTGCCAACAAGTTGGAAAGCCATTACAAAGGGACTTCATGCCATTACATCTATTACAACCACAAGAGCTATTTGTAAGATGGGATCTTGATTTTGTGGGACCTTTGCAAACATGCTAAAGATGGAAGTGTTAGTACATAGTGGTGGTAATAGAATATTGTAGGCACCAATTCTAAATAGAAGCAGAAGTGAAAGTGTTTGTAGAAATGACCAAGTGATAAGCACTAAGTTAGTCCACAAGGAAATAATTTGAATGTAATGAAAATCCAATGAAATATAGTCATCATTAATTATACCTTAATATTTGATTATTTGTGAGGTTGGCATAAGTTTCACATAGGAGAAGAAAATTAGTAATGTAACATGTCTTGGAAACCATTATTGCCAAAGGCCAGGAATGCACTATAAATAGGACCCCTTATTCATTTTACAAAAAAGCAAGGAAGAAAGGAAAAAAAACATATTGTATGCTTGAGTTACGAGAGATCTCTCCCTTTATGCCATTGAGACCAATATACTAATGGAAGATATATTTTATGTGGTTGTGTGTTGATGTTTACTTGTGAGTAGACTATTATTGTAAGGTAATTGATTGTAGGTTGGACAACTCAAATTATTGCAGTGCAGTATAGACATCGTCAAGGGTTGCAGACACTATCAAGGGTCACTGTTGCCATCAGATGAAGGACGTCATCGGAGGAAGTCGATGTGGTGTGCATGAAGTTGTAGTTTGAGCAATCATCGATTAGGACTTATCATCATGGAATGTTGTCATGTCATCAAGAGTAGCATTGTCTGAGACTGCATGTCAAAAGCTATCATCTAGACCTTGCCATCTAGAGTGTGCCATTAGGGCTAGTGTGTCATATGAGGTAGTTGGACCTACCATATGGAGCTTATGCGAGGACACCTTGTTGTTTATGGATGTTGCCATCTAGGATAGATCACATTTTCTATTGATTGCATTCCATTGGTTTAAACCTACCATTCCCTCATCCTTGGAAATCCTCATCATTGTGCTACATTTGGTGCCATTACCTAATCGAAGTACGAGTTGATAGCGATCGAAGCATTAAGCTTAGCATGCGTGAAGAAAAAGGAGGTGAATGACAAATCTGAGGTTGCACAGATGACAAAGGAGAAATCAAGGAAGAACTTCTGATCAACTTGTAAAAAAAGTGCAAGAATTTCCAACCAAGAATTGAAGCCAAGAGTAGAACTTACGCAACCAGAAGTAAAGCGAGTTTGAAACTACCAAGAATATGATAGTACGAGGGAAAAAATGAAATGTGGTGGACATTGTTGCTAACAATGGAGAATGAGGTGTAAGAATAATTATATCAAATAGTCGAAGAGAACATTCGCATAAGTCAAGACACCAATGTGGAGCAAGCACAAGGGGATGAAGGATGGATGAACATGCTTGAGCAAGCAGGTAGGAGTTTTTTGAGGGGTGCAAAGGATGGAAGTCAAGCATTGGAGCAACCACACAAGAGTGTTTGAGCAAGAAGGACGAATCCACCACTTGTATATTTATGGAGGTCACGAAGTGTTGGTGCACCTAAGTTAGGATGAAGGCTATTTGAAGGATGAGAAGCATCTCAAGGTGACAAAGTACCAAGAGAAGAGGTTTAAATGGAAGTACAACAAGAAGAATTACCAAGAATAGAATATACATTGGGCCGAAATATCATATGAGCCAAGCGAAAGTGAATTAGAATAATAAAATCATTCACCAATGGGAAATACTATAAACCAAGAAAGGAAGCAAAAGTGCCAATCCTTTACTAAAGAAGGTAAGGATAATATGTCATGATGCATTAGAACTTGTATGACAATTTGAAAAGTAAACGGGGTAAGTTATCTTGAAGCCTGGTTACAATTCTTTCTAGCCACATTATGGGGGATTGCAATAGACTAGTACTAGAAGCAAATCAACCTTTCGAGACATGGGACATTCTAGTGGAAGAATTCAAGAAATAATTCAAACCATTACGAGATGATATGGAAATTATAATAGAAATATACTCCACTAAGCAAAAGAAAGATGACATAGAAAATTATGATCATTGTTTAAAACAACTAGTAGATAAGATGGAGTTGAAACTGGTAGATGGTATGGTAAAATGGTGGTTTATTGATGGATTACTACAAAAATACAAGAAGAAATTGAATATTATCCCATTCTCAACATATGACGAAGCTTATGAACGAGCACAAAACTTTGAGAGCGAAGCAAAACAAAAAATAATTGGTATTAGAGGTCACTATAGATGTGAATACTTGAATAGTAACAAGGAAGATGTGCATTGGGAAACCTAATCTATGAGAAAGGATTTTGAAAGTATGATTAAGAAAGTGAAAGATGAAGTAAAGAAAGATAAAAAGGAGATATGGTTCTCAAACTGTAAGACAGAAGGACACACAAATGTAACCTATCCCAAGAATACATATTGTAATACATATGAAGCGTTGGGGTACGCTATCATAAAATTTCCATTCAAATTGAGAGGAATGAGACATCACACCATGATGATGTAGAAAGAAGAGAAAGAAAACCCAAATACCTCTAAGAATGCACAAGGTACGACTAGTGGTGGGTATTAAAATAATCATCGTGGTGGAAGATAGTACCAACAAAACAATCAACAAGGAGGACAAAGTCAATTAGAGTATGATTCGATGGGAGACTAGTTATTCAATGTTAGAATTTCTAAGAATGAAGACATTTTGCAAAGAACTATCCCAACCCATAGACAAGAGGAATGAATGGGAATAACACAATACATGTGTACGTGGTGCAGAATAAGCAATGATAAAGAAGTGAATTATCCAAAGAAGGCAAGTTCTAGTGGAATTCAAAATGTCAATTTGATTGATATAGGTGAATCTATAAGCCAATAGGAGAAAAAATTAGGTGTTAGCAATAACAAGAGCTCAAGAAAGGAAGGTTGAGCACTACCCGAATCCTACCAATGAAAAGAAGTGGTTGCAAGAAATGCATGACATGATAAAGGAAGAATTAGAGAAAATGAAGCAAGATAGACTAATCCATGAAAAAGCATTGAAGAAATCATAGTTACAAAAATCAAAATTGGCTCTGAATTGGGCAAGAGAAAAAAATCAAGAATAAGGAAAAATTGGGGAAAAAATCAAAAAAGAAGGGCCAAAGAAAATGTAAATTTTCATTTAAAAAAGTTTAATGAATTAACATTATACAAATAAAATATATATTTTTTAATTGGTTGAGAAAGGGGTTTTGAAAGGACCATCGAACCTTTTACAAAAGAGACCATATCTTGGATATTATCTCGAGGATACAAGCAAGGAACATCTGAAACATGGAGATGATCTCCATAGGACCAAGTACAAAATTATTTAAATTTTAACACATGAGCTTCCCGCTCGAAATGAAACACAACAGTAATGTAAAAAATTGAAAAATATTTCCTGCCCAGGGAAACCAACACTTACAGTTCGAAACTTGGAAAGAGGTTTCCTGCCCTAGAAAACCTTTACCAGCCAACTGAATCAGAGGAACTGAGCTAGTAAACCTAAAAAGTGAAAATAGGTTTCTCGCCTAGGGAAAAATTTATTAGCAACTCAAGAGTTTGAAAAGAGATTTCCCACCCAGGGAAAATTTTGACTAGACAGAAGAGCCAAATAAGCTGACAATAGAGCTGGTTGTAGATATTGTATTGAAATATGCGAACCACCAACACCACCACCAACCAGGGCCTCTCCAACTAACTAATCAAGAAGCCAAACCTAAAACCCTCTCTACAGCTAGTGTGAAAGCACCAAGTCCCTCTCCCCAGACTTCAAAAATCTATAGAGAATATATTTCAGAGAACAAGCTCTTCTTTAGAAGGTGTAAATACCCCTAACCATCCAAGGGCAAGCCCAAGAAGCCAACATTGAAACTCCTTAACTACGACCACTGTGAAAGCATGAGGTCTCTCCTTAGACGAGACAAAAAAACTATAGATAGAGGTTCATTGAGAATTTCACACCAAATGGGCAAAGGAACAATGTTGTCAAACTGAAAGCAGATCTTTGAAACCCTTCCTCCATGGGAAATGAGAAAGTACCCGGTCCCCCATCCAAGACCACAAAGAACTAGAGAGAAAGAGGTCCATAAAAACACCTCTCAAGCAGACTACATAGGCTGCACAACCCTTTTCCACCACTTCTAGATCTATATACCATCCAAAAAATACCTTCTCCATGATAATAAAGTGCATGGTCTCACCCCAAAGACCACCCAAAATTATGGAGAAAAACCTTATTGGACTACCTCGCACATCGGGTAAGCAATGAACAAACCGACCACCAAAGAGGTACTATTGATCCACATTAAGAAAACCTCACACACCAACCCAACCAACACCAAAAAAGATGAAAAAGGAGGCAATCCACCTGAGGACACCTCCAAGGAAGCCAAGATCCGCCCAAGATCACTACTAGACGAACAGGGAAGAGAGCAAGAAATTTGGAATGGTGGCCTTTCGCCTCCTTCCATATTTATTATGCAAGGAATAAGAAGATGCAAGTGATGTGATCATAGTTGATAAAATCAAAATCCAATCAAGTTCGACATGGAAAAGAATCGGGGAAAATCGAGAATCAACAAAACATTGGGAGGATATTTGGCAAAAAATCGGTATTTTTCATTGAAAAAATCGAAGAAAATGCAAATTTTCATTGAATTTTTTTTATGCATATCAGAATTTTTTGGGAAAAAATCGATAAAAATTCGGCTACCCTATGAATCGACAAAAATTGGATCGAATCGGGTTTTTTTGTAGATTTTCTCAACTATGAGTGATACATATGCAAATCAAATATTAATGATGTAAAACTGTAAGCTTAAAATACACATGAAAGTGGTAAGTGATACATCATACAAGCTTAAAATACACATGAAAGTGGTAAGTGATACATCATACAAGCTTAAACTACACATGAAAGTGATAAAATACACCTTGTATTGCCTATAATATGAAAAGGTACAAATAATAGACTATGTCAAAATGCCTCAATAGGTCCACTATCTAGTGTCTTCCAATTCCTTTCCCCTTTAACCTAGTAGAAGCCCTAGTATCTCTTTGTTGGCGTACCCTTGTAGTTACCACTTCTTGTGCCCATGTGTCTTCTTGTTCCTTGGCTACTATCTCCTCTGCTAGGTCTTCAAAGTTTTATAATTTATCTGGGAAGAAGAGAGGTTCTTCTGGTTACTCTTGCTTTGCATTTGTGATCCATTCAGAGGATGGATTAATATCACTTAGATGAATGGTCTTGGTACTTGTTTTTGTAGTAATTTTATGGTGGAGGTAAAGTTTGTAATACACAAGCACAAGATCATTCAACTTTTCTTGTGTAAGCCTATTGTGCTTCTTAAAGTGTATGTGCTCAAACATACTCCAATTGAATTTACAACCTGAAGTGCTAAATGGTTGAGATAATATCATGATGGCCTTGCATTGCAAATTAGGTGTAAAGTCACCATAGTACCACAATAAATATAGAAACAACAACAACAAAAATTAATAATTCACACACAAAATAGTAAATTGAGATTATTTATAAAAACAAAATCAAAAGATAAAATAAATAATAATTTGATGAGGGTTACTTAGCCTCAATTTGACTCTCATTCTTGCATTGCTCATATGGGAAAATGAGGCCTTGACATTCCTTATAATCTTGTATTACTTCATGTATGTTATCATGCAATTCCTTATTAGGGAACATGTGGTGAATACAAGCTTGAAGGCCAACCTTTGTCTCATAATCGACATGAAATATAGCAGAACAAAATTTGTTGGGGTTCAATTAGTAACCTATTTGTGAAGAGGGCTATAAAATATGAGATATCCATCGATTATCAATGATTTTTTGAATAGGATTGTATTTGATGCAGGCACATCCATAAAATGTGGCAATTGCCTCTTTTGCCTTATCCATAGCCATATGTACATATCCCATTGTAGATTGTTCTCCATCATCAAGACAAAAATGAATGAAATGAAATATTATTAATGTCCGCAATGGGCCAAAACAAGACCCAAGGGACTATAAGAAGGACAATGTTGATTGCTAGCTAGCAGGCTAAAAATCCCAACAAAGAAAAGAACTCATATAAATACAAGATGAAACTCAAAAAATAGGCCAAAGAGAAAGGGAAATGAAAAGAAAATGGAGATTAGAGGGGGGAGGGTTGTAGTCCGATAGAGAGGAGTGCACTCCAAGAAAAACAAAGAGAGAAGGATGGGGGAGAGAGCAGCCTAGGAGGGGTAAGCTCCAAGAACCCCCATGAAACTAATCACTCATAATAGTCAAGGCCAAAGTACAAAAATTGAAGAATTCCATGATATGTCTCTGCCCATTGCTAGTTCAAAACCCTAACAAACTATTGGTGTGCTATCTAGTGACTCTGCTTCTATTCGAATTGGATGATGTGGGGCATTTTTGATTGAAGTCACCTGGGGGAAAGAAGAGCAATAAGAGAGATCCATGTGCATCTGGTGTACTGGAGATTAACATCCTTTTGAATCTCATGGAGCATCTTCTTCTTACTAAAATGAGAGGGAGGGAGAACCCCCAAAGAATAAAGGATAAACATGTCTATTCGTATCTAAATGCTGGCCAGGAGAACAAAACCTAAACATACCGGCTCCTCTAGTATCCTTGAGAACTTGGAGAGAGTTCCATAAAGGAGTGAAGGGTCAGGTAAGGGTACCACTAGCAACCCTCAGGGGTATCTTTAAAAGTATGGATCCTATGAAGATAATCAATAATCAAGAAGACAATATCAATTTGGAGAGGAGAAGCCCCAAACTTTGCCAGAATAATAGAATAGGGGACTATGCCCTTGCAAAGAATGAATCATCAAAGAAAGAGTGTCTGGACTCATTCAATTCATGACCACTTAGTTGGGCCAAGACTAGGCCCCTAAACCACTGATTCATAAGTAATAGTTAGCTTGACCAAGGCATCAAAGATCCTCATATTAACATGCATATCCTAAAAATGTGCTTTGAAGCAATTCCTCTCTAGCAATGACAGAGCTGCATACCCCTTACACACCCGGACCTGGGCGACAGGTTTCATATCAAAAGTGGGACCAGTGAAAAGAACCCCCAAATAAACATAAGAGGTGGTGATTTCAACCTGCTAACCTTGGAAAAGGAAGTGGATATGGGATAGAGCCTCTTTCGTAGTATTGAATACCATAACCTTGGTCTTAGAAATATTCACCATCAACTGTGTCGAGTCACAAAAAGCGGTAAGAGTGGTAAGATGATGTTGAAGCCCCTCAGGGTATGAGGTGAAAAGAACAACATCATCAACAAAGAGGAGAATAGAAATAAACGCATGGTGAATAATGGAACCATCCTCTGAGTGAGCATTATCCCTAATAAAAGTCTCAAGCTTGTCGATAAATATTCCAAAAAGTATCTAGGAATGGGGGCATCCTTGTTTTACTCCTACAGTGCTAAGCATACTAGCTGAAAGCCCTTGAGGGGATTGAAACCAACCTTTCATAATCTTATATAACTATGTAACCACTGTCAAAAGTTGCCTAGAAATGCCAACTGACTGAAGCCTCTCAAGAAGTAAATGTTAGCGTATATTACATTATAGGCTTAATTATATTTGTTATTTCTTGATTATTATTAGCAGATTGTTGCAGCGACATCTTGTTGAGATCCGTCTTCTTCGGGCTAATCCAGGAATGCCTTGTATTATTTAAATGTTGATTCAATAGTCAATTTTGTTCGATTTCACAATATGGTATCAGATCCTGCATGAGAGGACGTGAAAGCAACGATGCTTGCATTATGAGGAAGCCAATGAATTTTTTCGGTTTGAAAACAATTTTTTTTCTCTTGGTTTCACGGTGGCAATTACAGGCTTCAAATATGTGTTAATTTTTGAAGCCGACGTAGGACAAATTTCTTCGATTTTTTTTTTTTTACTATTGCTTGTCTCAAAAGCGTTTTTGATTTTGTAGCGTCGTGAAGAGTTGCCAAGACAATATCTATGTCGGAGTCCTTTAGATGTTGCAGTGTGTGAGCATGATATGCTATGAGACTTCGTGACGTCATTCTCTGAGCGACGGAGACATCTCAAGTGAAAGGAGACTACACGACTTCATTATGCATACTTGTGTGCTGAAAGTTATTGAGCTTCGGGCATTAATGCAGTATTAAAAAAAAACTTTTGATGTGAGGAGTCCGTTATGCGTGAAGGTCAAAAATTACTTGTAATGCAGGATCTACACATCTGTGTCTTTGTGGTGATCCTTGTGCATGAAGACATACAAAAATACGAGTACGAATCTTGTGTGCATGTTGACAGCAAATACGAGTTTGATTTGACAGCAAATACAAGTTCGTTTCACTCATGGGCTTCTCCGCTCCCCGCCCCTCTCGTGCACGTCACCCGCAGGCTTCTCCATCGTGCTCCCCCATAGTCGCACAATTCCTGCATGATGTTGCATCTGCTCCCCCCCGCGTGATTCCCGTATGATGTCACGGCCCACACCCCCAGTCGCGACCACTCCCATCGCGTGACGTAGGCACCACCATGCAGTCGCGAGACGGATGGGCTCCAAGACCCTCCTCAAATAGGAGGGGGTCCCTGATCCTGTCGGATCAGCCCGCTAGTCCACCTAGTGGTGTACTGAGCGGTAGGGCTCAGGGAGCCCTCAGGTCATGGGTTCCAATCCCGCCGACCCCCCCTCTCGAAAAAAAGGTAAAAAAAAAAAAAATTATATAAAGTTTTTTTTTAATTATTTTTTTTAGTTAAATTAAAATTTGATTTTAATTTATTTTAAATATTTTTTAACTATATAAATTAAAATTAATTTTTCTTTTAACTTTAAAACTATACAATAATTATAAAAATGCTTTGTTGAGAGAATTTTTTTTAAAAGGGGGTATTTTTTTTCAAAAATCAAAGGGGGAAAGTGAGTAATTTTTTGAAACGGAAATTTGGCATTATTGTAAAGGTGCATTTTCGGCTGCGCCCGACACCTAGGGGGTCATTCCTGTGGGCACTTTTATGTTGTAGTTTGCATTTTTTTTTCTGTTTTGCACTACTTCATTAAAATTTAAAAAAAAAAAAATTCACTCCCTAAGTCCCCGAAATAATTAAAAACCCATTTATGCAATTTATTGCACTGCAGCGTTCGGTATTTGTGATACCTTTGGACAGCACTTATAGGTAATGTCATGATTGTGCTACTATATCCACCACCTAATATAGCTTCCAAAACGACGTATGAGCTTGTTCTCTATAAATCGTCGGGGAGAGATAAGTTTGCCATTTTGCATTTTTTTTACTCCATCCATTACCCTAATAGTTCTTGTGTTTAGGCGTAAATCCTGACGAAAGTTCTAAAATCCAAAGTTTTTAGGGGAAGTTACGCCCCACACATGAGGATTTTAGACTTTCTATGGTAGGTGCCATCAACAAGACTATTCCCTTTTAGTACTGCTTAAGTACCACGTATCGTATGATCTCTAAAAATTACCTATAGTTTCCCTCACGTAAGGGCGAGTGATTTTTTGTTTTTGATCTTTCTAAATACCTATAGTTTCCCTCATGTAATGGAGGGTATTTTGTACGGTATAACGGCCTAGAAAGAGGTATATCAAATGGGGGACCCATTGGTGTTATAAGGAATCTTCACCATGTCTATAAAATTAATGACTGATTCTCATCAGTTGTTGAAAGGTCCTAATTACACACCATGGAAAAACAAGATGAAGGCAATCCTAGCAATGGATGACTTATGGGATGTTGTATCTGGAGCAACAAAAAGACCTTCATCTGCTGTTGGTGCTACAACTCTGTCTACTGCTCAAAAAGACTTTGACAAGAAAGATAGCAAAGCAAAAGTGCTCATTTTGCTTGTTGTGTCTGATGAAGTTCAACCCCATATTGTTGACTGTGAACATAGTAAAGAGGCATGGAATGCCCTTAATACTATATATGAGGGAAAGAATGATTCCACTATTCTATTTCTTCAATCTCAATTACATAGTCTAAGCATGAAGCAGGGGGAGACAATTGAATTTTTTCTTTGCAGAGTGTCTGAATTGAAAGCAAAGTTGAATTCTTTGGGAGAACCAGTTGATGACAAGCTCCTTACCTCAATTGTATTGAGAGCTTTACCAAATTCTTATAGGGTGTTGATCACTTCCCTTCAGGTTTCACAATGGAAAGTTACTTTTGTAGAGTTGGTTAATATTCTTCAAGAGGAGGAGGCACGCCAACTACAGCAAGATGATTCTTCTAAAACTACCCTCTACATCAACAAGAAAGGGCAGAACCAGAAGAAGGGTAATTTTCAGAATGGGGGGAATTCACAAAAGGATTCAAAAGGGAAACAAACTCAACAACCTCAATAGAAAAAGAGATATTGCAAGATCTGTGACAAAGAAGGTCATGATACAAACAAATGTTGGCATAAGAATAAACAATCAAAATAGAAAGGCCGAAACAAACCACAAAAGAACAAACAATAAGTGAATGTTGTTGAAGAATCTGACACAAATTTTGAGAGAGCCCACAAAGTTCTCATGACTACCATAGTGTCCAAGCAGATGGATCCTATATGGTATGTTGATTCTAGAGCCAGTAAGCACATGATTGGTGACAAATCGTGGTTTGAGTCTTTTGAGGCCAAAGAGGGCAAACCGGTCACTATTGTCGATGATCAAACCTACAAGGTTTAGGGAGAAGGAACAGTCTCTGTCACTCTTCCTGATGGCAAGTGCCAGATTGAGAAAGTCCTCTATGTTCCAATACTGGCAAACAACTTATTGTCAGTGACACAAATTTTGGACAAAAATATGGTTGTAAATTTCAGTGTTGAGGGGGGCAAGAAGTGTTGTTCTATCACTAGGAGAGGTAAGAACATTACAACCGCTTCATATAAGCACGACTTATTTTCCCTATATACTATATCTTCTCCAGATGTAGCCATTATTGCTTATAAAAAGGAGGCAACTTCCCTATGGCACAAGAGATATGGACATTTGAGTTCTGGTTCCTTACTTCAGTTAAGTAAGTATGAAATGGTGAAGGGTCTTCCTTCCCTTTCTACCACTTTACCAATTTGCTCTGACTTCTTGGCAGGAAAGCAACATAGAGTGCCTTTTGAAAGGAGCTCTACAAGAGCAAAGAAACCTCTAGAGTTGATTCACACCGATTTGTGCGGTCCATTAACTCCCAATAGTTGTGGGGATAAGAGGTATTTTTAGTTATTCATGGATGATTACTCACGAAAGATGTGGGTATTCTTTCTTCAACTGAAATCTGAAGTATTTGGCTTCTTTCAACAATTCAAGAAATCTGTTGAAAAGGAGTCAGGGACTTCTATAAAGACCCTTCGCTCAGATCGATGGGGGGAGTTCACCTATAAAGAAATATCTGAGTTCTTGAAATAAAATGGGATCACACAACAGTTAACTACTACTTACACTTCTTAGCAAAATGGATTTGCTGAAAGGAGGAATCGTTCCATCATGGAAATGGTTCATTGCAAGCTCACAGGAGCTAGTCTTGAGCAACTATATTGGGCAGAAGCTATCACCACAACAATATATCTTTTGAATAGGACACCCATAAAGGCCCTACAAGGAATGACTCCACAGGAAGCATGGAGTGGTAGGAAACCCTCCATTTCTCATCTACGCATTTTTGGATGTAAAGCTTTCATGCACATACCAAAAGAGAAAAGGAAGAAGCTAGATGAGAAGACATTGAAGTGTATTCTTATTGGCTATGATGAGCACTCTAAGGGTTATCGTTTGATTGATCCCTTGACCAAGAAGATACACATTAGTAGAGATGTAGTTTTTGATGAGGCTTTCACATCAGAAAACACATCAGATGTAGACCTAGACCTTGTGGAATCTAAGGTTAATAAATCTCCTTCATCAAAGCTTGGAGGTCCTTCTTCATCTTCTTCAACACCTCAAAATAAGAATACAAAGTGGTATACAAATACAATCAAAGACTCTAAGCTATCCACTCCACAAGATTTGACATTGGATAGGCCTCGTACTTGTAGCATGGCTCAACAGGAGAAAGCTACAACAAAGAATACTGGGGTTGATGATCTGTGTCAATATTTTGAGGAACTTTCTGTAGATCTAGAGAGAGATACAAAAGATATGGATATTGATAATGACAGGGTGTTTATGTCTTCAATAGACGATCTTGAACCTGCATCAGTGCAAGATGCTCTTGGTGAGCCTTAGTGGAAGGCCGCTATGGATGCAGAGTATAAGTCTTTGATGAAAAACAAAACTTGGAAGCTTGTCGATTTTTCATATGGAAAGAAGCCCATAGGCTGCAAATGGGTGTATAAAGTTAAGTATAAGGTATATGGGACAATAGATAAGCATAAGGCCCGACTTTTCGCAAAGGGCTATGCTCAAAGAGAAGGTATTGACTACGAGGAAACTTTTGCACCTACTGCTCGGATGACAACCATTCAAGTTCTTTGTGCTATGGCAGCATAGTATGGGTGGAAAGTACACCAAATGGACATCAAGAGTGCTTTTATAAATGGTGATCTCCAAGAAGAAGTCTACATGACTCAACCAGAAGGATTTGAAGTGGAAGGTCAAGAGTAGAAAGTTTGCAAGTTGGTCAAATCCTTGTATGGTTTGAAACAAGCTCCTCGAGCTTGGTATATAAAAATGGATAATCACCTCCTGTAGCATGGATTTAAGATATGTCCATCAGATGTAAACCTCTATTTTAAGAAACAAGGTTCTGAAATAGTGTTGCTTGTACTCTATGTTGATGATCTGTTCATTACAGGGAGTTCAAAAACTATGATCTCTACTGTCAAAAGAGACTTGTGTCAATATTTTGAGATGTCAGATCTCAGAATTCTCCATTATTGTCTTGTTCTAGAAGTCAGCCAAAGGGAGCACTACATCAAAGTGTCTCAGAATAAATATGCCAAGACCCTGTTGGAAAAATATCGCATGACTGATTGTAAGCCAATGTCAACTATCTTTTGAGGTTCATGCAGGAGCCTAAGACTACACATTGGAAAGTAGCAAAGAGATTTATTCACTATGTCCGTGGCACAATGGAATATGGCCTAGAATACAAGAGGAACAACAAATTCTTCTTACAGGGATACACGGACTCCGACTATGCCGGATCATATGATGATCGTAAATCAACTTCAGGATATTTGTTTCATCTTGGATCTGGTCCTGTCTCTTGGCATAGCAAGAAGCAACAGGTGGTTGCTATTTCATCAACAGAGGCATAATATCGTGTCGCACGTGAAGCTGTGTGCGAAGTGATATGGTTGCGTCACATCCTGACAAGTATGGGTCTTCCATCAAAATCTCCAATACACTTGTTATACGACAACATGGGTGTTTTGAATCTTGTCAAGAATCCAATCCATCATGAAATAACCAAGCACATTGACACATAATGTCACTTTATTCGAGACAAAGTTCCAAGGCACCGAATTCATCTTCAGTACATTCCCACAAATGCTCAAGTTGCAAAAATTTTCACTAAGGCACTTGCACGTGTCAAATTTGAAGTGTTTCGTAGCTCTTTATGTATTGCAAAATGATGTAATCAAGGGGGATGTTAGCGTATATTACATTATAGGCTTAATTATATTTGTTATTTCCTGATTATTATTAGCATATTGTTGCAGCGGCATCCTGTTGAGATCCGCCTTCTTCGGGCTAATCCAGGAATGCCTTGTATTATTTAAATGTTGATTCAATAATAAATTTTGTTCGATTTCACAATAGTAAATACCGAGGTACCATGTCAAAAGCTTTCCTAAAGTCTAAAAAGCAAAAATAAAAATTTGAGGACCTGGAATGTGCCTCCTCAAAAATAGCTATGAGGACTAGAATGTTATCTATGATCTAGTGATCTTTTCGAAAACCAACTTGGCCAAGATCCCTATAAACCCCTCGTCCAACCTTCGGGGGAGAAGCACATCCAATGTTGTGGTATAGAGCTTGGCAAAGATATCCCCAATCATGATAGTCCTATTTATTGGGTTCATGGGGATCACCTACCTTATGAATGGAGTGAATGATATGTTGAGTCCAAGAATTAGAAAAACAAGAACAGATAATGAGATTAAAGAGTTCAGTGAGGAGCCCAAAAAGAGGGTCAATACCATGCTTCAAATATTCCGCATGTAACCCATCCAAATATGCTACTTTGCTCGTACAAAGTTTATAGATAGCTTTCCTGACAAGACCAATAGAAAAGAGGTAGCATGAAGAGATGGGAAGGAAACAATAATAGGAGGCTAATTTGGGATGGTATAGAGGGAAGAGGCATGAATGGTCTAAGAGAAAATATTGATCCCATGAGTAATCTGATCATGGAGGAGGATAAGGTACCAGAAGGATTTAGGAGATTGTTGAAGGGAGTGGATAAGATCAAGTCGATGCCAAGAGAGGAAGATACACTTCTTCTTTTGAAGAAGCATCTTGTAGTCTTTGTAAGAAATGAAATAGGGCTGGGAAGGATTCTGAATGGCATATTTCAACCTTCGATGGGTAAACTTACATTCCTCGTCATACCAAATATTCATGGGGTAAGTAGGGGTACAAGGACAAGGGAGAGGATGAATAGTGTGGGGGTATGAGTCCAAAACAACCTTATAAATAGTTTGGACAAAGCAAGCAGAATGATTGGAAACATCGAGAAGAGAAGACACCCTAGGGAGAACATGACACGACCGATCCATGGAGTTAAAGCAATAATAGTCAAAGTCTATAATGACTCGAGGTACTAAAGTGGAGGGAGGAGGGGGAGGAGTAATAGGAAGGGAAACAATGGATAAAGTAAGAGAAAGAACTGAATGATCGGTAAGGAGGGAGGGTGATCAGAGATGTTGAATTAGGAAATGAATGGAATGAGGATGGTAGAGGAAATAACATAGTCGATGACACTGACTCCACCACTATAAGGAAAGCAAGTAAACCCACTAGAATCCAAAAAAATAAGATATACCATTGAGAATAACTAGCCTATTGGATTCACCTGACTCAATAAGATACTTACTGTAAGCAGTCACCTGTGTGTTGTTAGAGGTTCAAGCAAAGCCAAAGTCCTCAAGATCCAATTCTCGAGTCTACATCTCATCGGTTGTGAGATCATGTAGAAAACCTGCATAGATCCGGTTTCAACATTGAAATCTCCTAGCATAAGTATCTTCCCTAAAGCTGAGTATCTAGTAATGTCCTCATAGAGATCCTGAAAAGGGTCCTCGTTCATGTGAATAGAAAAATTGGATGTGGTTGGGGGAAAGTAACAGAGAACTTTCACCAAAGGCTTTGACACCTCAAAGAAAAGGAAAAATAATTTAAATAAAAATATTTTATAACAAAAAAATAATAAATTCTAACATAAGATTCCCAAGTGGAAAGTATTTTAAATTAAAAAATAAATAATAAATAAGGAGAATCTTGACCAAAGGCTTTGACACCTGAAAAAAGGAAAATTAGTTTAATTGAAAATATTTTGTAACAAAAAAATTACAAATTGTTATACGAGATTCCCAAATAGAAAATATTTTAAATAAAAAAAAAATTAATTTAGTCTCATACCTAGATGGCCTCATCTATGACTATAAAAAAGGCCTCAAGAAAATATTCATTTAAATTCTGCCCCTTAGTTGAGAATCAATATCTTGTAGCTTCTTCGGAATTTTAGTCATCACTCACAAACATTTGCTTCAATGACCCTCTTGCATTATAGATGCTTTGCAATATCACAAAGTTTGTAGTAAAGCATTTAACTCCAAGCCACTCTAACTCTCTCCTGTAAATATATGACCTCATAAGGCTAAGGATCCATTCATGGTTGTAGATGAATTTTGTGACAACCCTAGACTTTTCTTTAACCTCTACCACCACAGTTCCCAATGTCCTCGAGGTGCAAATCGAGACAATGGGTTGCACGTGGAGTCCAAAAATAGTGGGGAATCTCTGCTTTAAAATCTTACCCATTGCCTTAATATGTTGTTGCATTGTCCTTGATGATTTGGACAACATTCTCCTCCTCAACCTCCAACACAACTTCCCCCAATGTAGATAATAATGATAACTGCCTGAGACGAGGGAATGACAATTTAGTGGGAGGGGAATTGGTAATACATGGTGAAGAACATATCAATATCATCTCAATACTCCTTATGCTAGTATAATTTAGACAACAAGTATTTTATGGTTAGCTTATGATGGCTTGCTCCAATATGACACTAGTCATGATGATAATTTTTGATGTCATATGGTTTATGATTGCATATCGACTTATTATGACGATACTGCCATCATGGTAATATTGTATGTCAACACCTAAAAAAAATGACATGACAATATGTTCCACATCGGCACCAAGTGTGATAGCTAGTCTTGTGTCATCTACAGGCATAACGTCAAGTCCTATGTTGACTCCAAGTATAACAAGTCCTATGTCAGATCCCCATGGTCACTAGATGACATCAATTCATGTAACTTCTAACTCCTTGCATTCCTGAGCACTCCTTCCTACAAAACTATAACACAACATAGAAATATAAACACTACACACATACATGAAGATATAATTGGCACAAAAGAATATCCTTGTAATATCACGGAGGTGAATAAAATCTAGTTGTATGACTGCAACAATCTTATGTTGAGCATTTCCAGTTTGAAGTCTCTTCCTTACAATGGTTGCTCTCCTCATGCAATGAATATCCATTGAATTGAAAGGGGGGTCTATATATATTGTGGCTCTCATAGTTGCTATAACCAACCAAGCCTAACTATCAAAACTATTTTCTAAACACAGACTTAACAATGTGATTAACACAACCGTTAACCACTTGCAATGATGGCTAATGTAATTACATTGTATTGCTAAGTACATAAATTTATAACATGACATTACATTTGATTAAATTATACATCTTTGAATATATATATATTTTGAATAATACTTCTTATAAACATTCTTCGTGGGGATTGAACCCGGGTCACATCATCGATAATGCAAGTTGCATCCTTGCTAGTAGACCACACTCACGCAGATAAAAAAAATATAAAAAATTGACTATATTGCATGCCATGTATACATAAAAACAATTTACAATACTTTAATGTGTAGACATTTTGACAAACACTTTGTTTCTTCTTATAATTGTTGTCTACATCTATCCTACCTTTACATTGGTCAATATACTCAATGACTTCCTACTTTGTTTTGTTGGGGTCTTGGCCTCCTTTGGCTCTGATGCTTGAAGTCATTCCAATTCCTAAACATGAAGTTTGTATTTGCATAATTGTAATACTTAACCCATTCTACTCCGTATGCATTGGCCTTATCCTCCATTAACTAAAACTATTTCAAAAGTTCCTCTTCACGTCTGATAAAGAGGTTCCTCATTAACTGTTGTGTCAGAGTAGAGAATGCCAATTTCATTTATTCCAATTTAGTATTAAGAGCTACTTCACATTGTTTCGTCTAAGCCAAGTCTCTGAGTAATGTCTCTTATTTCTATTTTCCCTATTCCAACTCCTTCAACAAGGCATTTTCATGCTGGTTTTTTTGAGCCACCAACTCTGCATTCTATTGCAGTAGAAATGTCTTTGTCGATTGCTATTACAATATTTTTGAAGAACATGGACTTATACTGAGAGGGGGGTGAACAGTATAAGACTTAACCAATTAATAATTTTAACTTTAAATAGTAGTGGCATCAACACAACATTAATCAAGACAAAAAGCATCACACATTGAAGACCCATTTTTAATGTGGTTCACCCAAAATGGTTGGGCTACGTCCACAAAAATTTTCTCTAAAAATTTCCTCATAGTTCTTTGGGAATCCTTCCCAATTACAATATTTATGAGCCTCGGCCCAAAGGAGATACCTTCCCCTAATCAGAATTTATGAACCTCTGCTCAAAGAAGTACCTTCCCCTCTGTTCTGGAAATGATCCCTCAAAAGATCAACTACCTTTACCTCTTGCTAGCACATGGAACTCCTTTCCACCGAAGACCTCCTGTCCTTAATGCTTAGCCTAAGAGACCTCTGCCTTCTATGATCATGTCCACAATAGCTCAGCACCCTATACCAAACACACTCGGTCTAGTACAAGTCTTCCTCCAGATCTATCCAATGCTTAAGCTTGAACAAATCAATCCTCTACACACAAGCCTTATCAAAGACTTTCCAAATCTATCCTCAGGTTCTTCTTAAAGAACCAGTGCACCTCTGTCCTCAAGTTCTCTGATAGAACTATCAAACTCATCTCACAAGTCCTCTGCTAGGACCTGTCCAAATCTTCTCACAAGTCCCCATCGGAACCTGTCCAAGCATGCTCACAAGTCCCCACCGAAACCTATCCAAAACTCAGCAAGCTCACCAAAAAAAAAACTTTCTTAGTAGGAAATCACAAGGTGAATTGTTAGAGACCCAATGTGATTTTTCAAACTCATAGAAGCATAAAGAGAATTGTTAGAGACTCAATATGTTCTATACTAAACTCCCAATCTCAAAACTCAACTCAAATCAACTCAGCTCAAACTCAATCTCAAATCTTAAAACTCAACTCAATATCTGAAATGGATAGGATAGAATGCTTTCTTTCAAGAACATGAAACCCCAAAAATTTCCAACTATGCAAAGAATCACATAACAATGATACTCATGTTCTTTTCACCATCAATTAGGGCTTCAACAACAATGCTCATCAAACAAGGTTCAATCAACACCATTTAACTCAAAACACAACCTTGAAGCATTTCACAATCAACATCGAAAGGAAACAAGGAGAACTCCTTTTCCCTCCAATATTTTTGAAAAAAAAGCATCCACCAACTCAAATCAACAAGAGCACACACAACTTTTCAAATCATCAACAAAGGAGTAAGCCCAACACTTTAACCAAGTAAAGAATAGCTTGATTATTACCAATTTAATGAAAGCAAATGTCAATCTCAAAGCTGCCCACTTGAGGTTTCACAACTTCACACAAGAAGCAATTTTAACCTTAAAACATCATGCTTTCATTTCCATAATCAACCAAAAGCACTCTCAACATTACAAGAAAAATTTATCCCTTATACACCTTATTTCTCCCTTATAGTCTTATCAAAAATAAAATTTATTTCTCATAAGAATGCAATAAGATATTTCAAACAACACCTTCAAAAGAATCTTTTATCAAAATAAAACAAGCTTTAAACTCCTTATAACTCCTAAGCTGTTTTTCCCTCTAATAAACTTCCTCCATCCGCAAAATACACTTAGCAAAAATTAATTTCGAAAATAGCTTGGCCAACTTCAAAAATCGCGCTATGGAGAAATTGCACACGAATTCTAACACCACCCACTGCGTCCACTTCATGATGAAAAACCCTTTCACGTTATTCAAATGCGGAACCTCCCGTTCAGGTAGCACACCAACAGCCTAGCCGCTATCGGTGTGCCAAAGGTGCCCGATGAGGTTTAAACCTCATGCTGTTAGCCTTGTTCCTCCTACGCCAGGGATTAAATAAAACAACAGTGCCTCCCTTTCTTCTGACGCAAACACGAAGACGAAAACCTTACGATAGATTTATGACAAACGACGAGTACAATAAAAATGAACAACATATTCATGAAAACAACGAAGTCACAATCGAACAACAGGTTTACGAAAACAATGAAGACACAATCGGATAAGAAATCTGAACAGCAGATCACGAAATCACAGCGAGCAAATCTTTTCAAAATACGGATGGGATAATTCTTGATTTTCATTGAGGGAGATTTATATGCATTTTTACCATAAGCTCTTGACGTCAACAAGGATTTTAACACATCGACGGAGGTCTTGGCTAGCACCCACAATCTTAAAACATAGCGCCATGGGTTAGGAGAACCCATTGCAAACAATAATTTAATATTTATTTAAAAATAATTAAAGGGAACCTTAACAAGGTTTTTAATTATTTAAATAAATGCTTCCTCCTGGACCCAAATGCATTAAACTAATGCATCCACCTGTAATCTTTAAACCTACCAACTTGGGGTTTACAAAAGATCATTGAAACTATCATGCCGTAACCTTCATAAAAAAAAATTATTTGACATCAAACAAATTCCTTCAAGAGATTCTTGACATCAATGAAAACTTATACACTTGAGCAAAGGCAATGTACCCAAAGTACCCAAAATTGCCAAAAATCTCCCCCTTTGTCATTGATGGCAAACCTTACTGAAAACACTTCTCAAGAGCCAAAACGAAACCAATTGTGCTAACAACGACCAACTGTGCCCACACCGAGAATCTTCCTTTGAAGTTTTGCTCCCCCTGACTTAAAGCTCTCCTCTTCACTTTTGAAGCTCTCCCCCTTAATCATATCTCTCCCCCTTTGTCATCAATGGCAAAGGGTCACATTTGGGGCTCGGGACTAAGAATGAGCCTCTTAGCTTAGTCCCTCCCCCACCTCCTGATGAGGTGATTAATTCTTGGGTGGGAGTACAACTCCCAATTTCTCCCTTAGATACTCAAACATATCTCTTGGAAGAGGTTTGGTGAAGATATCTACAATCTACTCTTTAGTAGACGCATACTCTACCTTGACCTGCTTGTCTTGCACTTTCTCCCTTAGAAAGTGATACTTGATGGAAATATGCTTTGTCCTTGAGTGCATTACCGGATTTTTGGAAATACTTATGGCACTTGTATTATCACAAAGTATGGAGATGGGTTGTTCATGCTTGACTTTGAAATCCTCCAAGGTGGTTTTCATCCATAAAACTGTGTACACCCACCCTGCTATGTATTCATCCTCTCTATAGATAAGAAACCGAAGGTTGTTTCTTACTTAGCCAAGAAACCAAACTCTTTCCCAAGAATGCTCAGCACTAGTGCTTTTCCCGTCATCAATATTGCCTGCCCAATCTACATCTTATAAGCGTGAGAGTGAAATCATCACCTTTGGGATACCAAAGCCCAAAGTCCATAGTGCCCTTGGATATTTGAATATCCTCTTAACTGCTATAACATGAGAATCTTTAGGAGCTTCCTGAAATCTTGCTACTAACCCAACTTCCTGCATGATATCTGGTCTGGTAGATGTACCATATAATAAACTACCAATCATTGATCTATACAACCTCTAATCTACCGCTGGAGATTCATCATCTTTACTCATATTACATCTATCTAAAAAGAAAGATACTATGTGCCCTTGATCACAAAGTTGACTCACACTTAGAAGATTATGTCTTAGGCCTTCTACATAAAGCACATTTTATGTTTTGGATTTCCCATCCAAACTAAGAGTCCCTTTACCACAATTTTAGCTGACCGTTATCTCCAAACGATTGTTCCTATGTTTGTTTCTTTTAAGACCAAAAAATTTTCCTTTTCACCATCATATGTTTTGAACAACCACTATCAAGATACCATTTCTCTACTTTGTCTTGAGCATGAAACGCAGTTTGAACTATCATTGACTTAGATTTGATCTCATTTCTCTTTTTAGTGAAATCAAGGCTAGATCTATCCAAACTACACATCCTTGCTATATGCCCAAAATTATTGCACTTGTAACACATGACATCTTTATTCATAAGAGGTGCAAAAGAGTTAACATTTTCCTTACTATGGCTATTCACAGAATTATTGCAATGCATAGCTTTGTGACCAAATTTCTTGCAGGAAAAACAATAGCCATGGAAAGTATTATGTAACATTTTTTGATGCCTTAGATGATTGTTCTTCTTGTGACCAACTGGAATCCACCGCTCTTCAGGATGAAGATTGATCTTGCTCGAAGCCCCTATTTCTTGAATGGTGATACCATCCTTCTTTTGCTTTTCACACGGAGTATTCTGTTTGAGATCCAACTGTTCCAACTTCACTCTAAGAGACAACCTCTTCTTCTAGTTTCTCACAATCAGCTTCCTTTCCTTTGAGAACCTCTGTCAGAACCTGTTCAACCTTCTTCCGTTCTTCAACTAGAATTTTGAAGTCTATAACACTTTGAGACAATTTTGATCTTGGTATCTCTTCTTCCTGACATTGATGCTTGAGAATAGAATTCTCTTCCCTGAATTTCTCAAGCTTTCTTAAAGCCAAGAAGAATTCACCTTTGAGAGCGAACTCAACCTCTTCATCTCTTTTTGAATCTATATGTTCCTCCGATAGATCCTTATCCAAGTCGTTAGGCTCTTTCCGAGAGACCTCTCGATACCAATTGAAGAACATGGACTTATCTGAGAGGGGGGGTGAACAGATAATACTTAACCAATTAATAATTTTAACTTTAGATAAGTGGCATCAACACAACATTAATCAAGACAGAAAGCATCACACATTGAAGACCCATTTTTAACGTGGTTCACCCAAAATGGTTGGGCTACGTCCACAAAACTTTTCTCTAAAAATTTCCTCACGGGTTCTTTGGGAATACTTCCCAATTACAATATTTATGAGCCTTGGCCCAAAGGAGATACCTTCCCCTAATAAAAATTTATGATCCTATGCTCAAAGGAGATACCTTCCCCTTTGCTCTGGAAATGATCCCTCAGAATATCAACTGCCTCTACCTCTTGCTAGCACATGGAACTCATTTCCACCGAAGACCTCCTGTCCTCAATGCTTAGCCTAAGAGACCTCCGCGCCTTCTATGATCACATCCATAGCAACCACCCCTACCAAACATAGTCGATCGGTCTAGTACAAGTCTTCCTCTGTATGTCAGATTTATCCAACACTTAAGCTTGAACAAATCAATCCTCTACACACAAGCCTTCTCAAAGACTTGCCAAATATATCCTCAGGTTCTTCTCAAAGAACCAGTGCACCTCTATCCTCAAGTTCTCTGATAGAACTATCAAACTCAGCTCACAAGTCCTCTGCTAGGACCTGTCCAAATCTGCTCACAAATCCCCATCGAAACTTGTCCAAGCCTGCTCACAAGTCCCCACCGAAACCTATCCAAAACTCAACAAGCTCACCAAAAAAAAAACTTTCTTTGTAGGAAATCACAAGGTGAATTGTTAGAGACCCAATGTGATTTTTCAAACTCATAGAAGCATAAAGAGAATTGTTAGAGACTCAATATGTTCTATACTCAACTCCTAATCTCAAAACTCAACTCAAATCAACTCAGCTCAAACTCAATCTCAAATCTTAAAACTCAACTCAATATCTAAAATGGATAGGATAGAATGCTTTCTTTCAAGAACATGAAACCCCAACAATTGCCAACTATGCAAAGAATCACATAACAATGATACTCATGTTCTTTTCACCATCAATTAGGGCTTCAACAACAATGCTCATCAAAAAAGGTTCAATCAACACCATTCAACTCAAAACACAACCTTGAAGCATTTCACAATCAACATCAAAAGAGAAAACAAGTAGAACTCATTTTCTCTCCAATATTGTTTGAACAAAAAGCATCCACCAACTCAAATCAACAAGAGCACACACAACTTTTCAAATCATCAACAAAGGAGTAAGCCCAACACTTTAACCAAGTAAAGAATAGCTTGATTATTACCAATTTAATGAAAGCAAATGTCAATCTCAAAGCTGCCCACTTGAGGTTTCACAACTTCACACAAGAAGCAATTTTAACCTTAAAACATCATGCTTTCATTTCCATAATCAACCAAAAGCACTCTCAACATTACAAGAAAAATTTATCCCTTATACACCTTATTTCTCCCTTATAGTCTTATCAAAAATAAAATTTATTTCTCATAAGAATGCAATAAGATATTTCAAACAACACCTTCAAAAGAATCTTTTATCAAAATAAAACAAGCTTTAAACTCCTTATAACTCCTAAGCTATTTTTCCCTCTAATAAACTTCCTCCATCCACAAAATACACTTAGCAAAAATTAATTTCAAAAATACCTTGGCCAACATCAAAAATCACGCTATGGAGAAATTGGGCACGAATTCTAACACCACCCGCTGTGTCCACTTCACAATGAAAAACCCTTTCACGTTATTCGAACATGGAACCTCCCGTTCGGGTAGCGTGCCAACAGCCTAGCCACTACCGATGTGCCAAAGGCGCCCGGTGAGGTTTAAACCTCATGCTGTTAGCCTTGTTCCTCCTGTGCCAGGGATTAAATAAAACAATAGTGCCTCCATTTCTTCTGACGCGAACACGAAGACGAAAACCTTACGACGGATTTATGATAAACAATGAGTACAAAAAAAATGAACAGCAGATTCATGAAAATGGCGAAGACACAGTCGAATAGCAGGTTTACGAAAATGACGAAGACACAATCGGAGAAGAAATCTGAACAGCGGATCACGAAATCACAGTGAGCAACTCTTTTCAAAATACGGATGGGATAATTCTTGATTTTCATTGAGGGAGATTTATATGCATTTTTACCATAAGCTCTTGATGTCGGTGAGGATTTTAACACGTCGACGGAGGTCTTGGCTAGCGCCCACAATATTAAAACATAGCGCCATGGGTTAGGAGAACCCATTGCAAACAATAATTTAATATTTATTTAAAAATAATTAAATGGAACCTTAACAAGGTTTTTAATTATTTAAATAAATACTTCCTCCTGGACCCAAATGCATTAAACTAATGCATCCACCTGTAATATTTAAACCTACCAACTTGGGGTTTACAAAAGACCATTGAAACTGTCATGTCGTAACCTTCATAAAAACAAATTATTTGACATCAAACAAATTCCTTCAAGAGCTTCTTGACATCAATGACAACTTATACACTTGAGCAAAGGCAATGTACCCAAAGTACCCAAAATTGCCAAAAATTTTCTCTTCCATTTCCACAATGATCCACTCCCTAGATTTGATCTATTCATGCAAATCTTTTAGTTCTTTCTATTTTGCATGAATTCGTACCATGGTTGCATTTAGTTTTACCAGATCAGTCCACAACTTCTCTTTTTTTTTCATGTAGCTTTTCCTTGGTTTCCTACAATGTATTTTTTATTCCCTACAACTTTTGTATGAGGATCTGTTTAGCCAAGTGGGTTTGATTAATCCCCTCTGTGAGCCAATATATCACGTATACCACAATGTTGATCTGGCTATACATTGGGAATAAATTGGGTACCAATTCCACCTGTGACCTTTTTATCATGCTCCAAGAAGATGTATGAGTACTGTGTCCTACTATATATACTTGAGAAGGTTCTAAGTAAAGTATCGATATCCCGTCTGATAGCTTCTCCATTCCTTCCATAGTATTGAGACTTTTGGTAGGCAATTCCCATGGCTGTTCTTGGTATATGCAGCAAATTTTTGACCACCATTTTCCTTTTCTAGTCCATTGTACCAATTTGTCTAATTCTTCTTCTTCCATAAATTGCCACTGTTTCCACTATCTAAAACAACCTACTTCGGACTCTAGACACATTCTATCCATAACTTGGGTTAGCTTCGAGAAACAAGTAACCACTTTCTAATTAATGCATGCTCCCGATTTTGGTGGTTCTTTAAAGTTGGGCATTTCTAACATTATATGGCTAGAAAAGTCCTCATCTTCTGTTTCAAATTCATCATCTTCTAAAATTACCTATGGCTCTTTCCTTTTTCTTGAAATATCAATTGGCTTCTTAGTCGGTTTCCCTTATGTGATTATCTACTAATCCAAAGGTAAATATGATTGACTACTTTATCCCATAGCTGGTACCGATTCCCTTTGAGGTATTCTCTGTTGTGGATTCTCTTCTTGTTTTATCATCACTACCTACTACTCATCGCTTAGTCCTTCCTCCACTATAATAGGAATCAACTGCATTCCCACCAGCTGACCTACTTCTATCTTTTTGAGTGGTGTTGATTCTTCACTCCCTCTTGTTCTACCTCCTTTGTCGTGTATGGGTCTACAGTTCATCCCATCTCCTCCACTTCTTCACCTACGAGTATTTATTTAAATGAATGAGCTTGTAATATCTTCATGACTGAGGTCCTCTCATATAGGAATTCCATGTTTACAATAGGCGACGCTAAGGATTCACAAACTTGTGCTTTTGCCAAAAATTATATATGTCCAAAATGAACTATGACAACACTACTTGTTTCTTTTGGTGGTACTGACTTAAGAGGTTCTTAGATCTCAAAATATTATTTTTGTATACCCATCACATTTTTAAGTGGTATGGTTTGTGCTTGCTATAATGTTTGCTCAATCTTGTGCACTGTAGCTTGACTTTTGGTTATTTTCTCCTCTGTCACCCTTTGAACAAATTCTAGAGACTATGATGGTGATGGTACTGGTGGCACAAAATTCCTCCTCTTCCTTGCTGGTGGTTCCACTTCCTTTATGTAGTAGGCAAATTGATATGTTTGGACTTATTAAATCAATTTTGGAATTATATGTAATTTTGTAATTGTACGCAAATTATTTGACAAAATATGCATACATATATTTAATTATGTTATAAAGTGCAATTTAATATTGTACGTAATAATAAAGTGATGTTTTGTAGGTTATCCCGTTGCTGACTAAGAGTGTTCTATAGGCTGTCCTCATTTATCTACTCTTCCTTTTTAAGATTCTTGCTAAAGTTTCTAAAATTATAGAAGGTATTCAAAATAGTTTTTATGGAGGGAATAGTAATAGGAGGCTAATTTGGGATGATATAGAGGGAAGAGGCATGAATGGTATAAGAGAAAATATCGATCCCATGAGTAATCCAATCATTGAGGAGGATAAGGTACTAGAAGGATTTAGGATATTATTGAAGGGAGTGGATAAGATCAAGTCGATGCAAAGTGAGGAAGATACACTTCTTCTTTCAAAGAAGCATCATGTAGTCTTTGTAAGAAATGACATAGGGCTGGGAAGGATTCTGAATGGCATATTTCAACCTTCGATGGATAAACTTACATTCCTCGTCATACCAGATTTTCATGGGGTAAGGAGTAGGGGGACAAGGACAAAGGAGAGGACAAATAGTGTGGGGGTATGAGTCCAAAACAACCACTATAAGGAAAGCAAGTAAACCCACTATAATCCAAAAAATAAGATATACCATTGAGAAGAACTAGCCTATTGGATTCACCCAACTCAATAAGATACTTACTATAAGTAGGCACCTGGGTTTTGTTGGAGGTTCAAGCAAAGCCAAAGTTCTCAAGATCCAATTCTCGAGTCTGCATCTCATCGGTTGTGAGATCATGAAGAAAACCTGCATAGATTTGGTTTGAGCATTGAAATCTCCTAGCATAAGTATCTTCCCTAAAGCTGAGTATCTAGTAATGTCCTCATAGAGATCCTAAAAAGGTTCCTCGTTCATGTGAATAGAAAAATTGGATGTGGTTGGGGTAAAGTAACAGAGAACTTTCACCAAAGGCTTTGACACCTGAAAGAAAAATATTTTATAACAAAAAAATAATAAATTCTAACATAAGATTCCCAAGTGGAAAGTATTTTAAATTAAAAAATAAATAAGAAATAAGGAGAACCTTGACCAAAGGCTTTGACACCTAAAAAAAAGGAAAATTAGTTTAATTGAAAATATTTTGTAACAAAAAAAAATTACAAATTGTAATACAAGATTCCCAAATAGAAAATATTTTAAATAAAAAAAAAAAATTAATTTAGTCTCCTACCTAGATGGCCTCATCTATGACTATACAAAAGGTCTTCTCAAGAAAACATTCATTTAAATTATGCCCCTTAGTTGAGAATCAATATCTTGCAGCTTGTTCAAAATTCTAGTCATCGCTCACAAACATTTGCTTCAATGACCCTCTTGCATTATAGATGCTTTGCAATATCACAAAGTTTGTAGTAAAGCATTTAACTCCAAGCCACACTAACTCTCTCCCATAAATATATGACCTCATAAGGCTAAGGATCCATTCATGGTTGTAGATGAATTTTGTGACAACCCTAGACTTTTCTTTAACCTCTACCACCTAAGTTCCCAATGCCCTCGAGGTGCAAATCGAGACAATGGGTTGCACGTGGGGTCCAAAAATAGTGGGGAATCTCTACTTTAAAATCTTACCCATTGTCTTAATATGTTGTTGCATTGTCCTTGATGATTTGGACAACATTCTCCTCCTCAACCTCCAACACAACTTCCCCCAATGTAGATAATAATGAGGACTACCTGAGACGAGGGAATGACAATTTAGTGGGAGGGGAATTGGTAATACATGGTGAGGAACATATCAATATCATCTCAATACTCCTTATGCTAGTATCAGTTAGAAAACAAGTATTTGATGGTTAGCTTATAATGGCTTGCTCCAAGATGGCACTAGTCATGATGACAATTGTTGATGTAATATGGCTTATGATTGCATGTCAACTTATTATGATGACACTGCCATCATGGTAATATTGTATGTCAGCACCTAAAAAAAATGACATGACAATATGTTCCATGTCGACACCAAGTGTGATAGCTAGTCTTGTGTTGGCTACAGGCATAACGTCAAGTCCTATGTTGACTCCAGGCATAACAAGTCCTATGTCATATCCCCATGGTCACTAGATGACATCAATTCGTGTAACTTCTAACTCCTTGCATTCCTGAGCACTCCTTCCTACAAAACTATAACACAACATAGAAATATAAACACTACACACATACATGAAGATATAATTGGCACAAAAGAGTATCCTTGTAATATCACGAAGGTGAATAAAATCTAGTTGTATGACTGCAACAATCTTACGTTGAGCAATTCCAGTTTGAAGTATCTTCCTTACAATGGTTGCTCTCCTCATGCAATGAATATCCATTGAATTGAAATGGGGGTCTATATATATTGTGGCTCTCATAGTTACTATAACCAACCAATCCTAACTATCAAAACTATTTTCTAAACACAGACTTAACAATGTGATTAACACAACCGTTAACCACTTGCAATGATGGCTAATGTAATTACATTGTATTGTTAAGTACATAAATTTATAACATGACATTACATTTGATTAAATTATACATATTTGACTATATATATATTTTGAATAAACTTCTTATAAACATCCATCGTCGGGATTGAACCCGGGTCACATCACCGATAATGCAAGTGGCATCCTTGCTAGTAGACCACACTCACGCGGATAAAAAAAATATAAAAAAATTGACTATATTGCATGCCATGTATACATAAAAACAATTTACAATACTTTAATGTGTAGACATTTTGACAAACACTTTATTTCTTCTTATAACTGTTGTCTACATCTATCCTACCTTTACATTGGTCAATATACTCAATGAGTTTCTATGTTGTTCTGTTGGGGTCTTGGCCTCCTTTGGCTCTGATGCTTGAAGTCCTTCCAATTCCTGAACATGAAGTTTGAAAGCTTCTCATTCATCACAAAGCTTATTTGCATAATTGTAATACTTAACCCATTCTACTCCATATGCATTGGCCTTATCCTCCATTAACTAAAACTATTTCAAAAGTTCCTCTTCACGTCTGATAAAGAGGTTCCTCATTCTTTGTTGTGTCAGATTAGATAATGTCAGTTTCCTTTATTCCAATTTAGTCTTAATAGCTACTTCACATTGTACCGTCTAAGCCAAGTCTCTGAGTAATGCCTCTTCTTTATATTTTCCCTATTCCAACTCCTTCAACAAGGCATTTTCATGTTGGTTTTTTTGAGCCACTAACTCTACATTTTGTTGCAGTAGAAATGTCTTTGTCGATTTATATTACAACATTTTCTCTTCAATTTCCACAATGATCCACTCCCTATATTTGATCTATTCATGCAAATATTTTAGCTCTTTTTGTTTTTCCTGAATTCGTACTATGGTTGCATTTAGTTTTACCAGATCAGTCCATAACTTCTCTTTTGTTTCATGTAGCTTTTCCTCAGTTTCCTACAATGTATTTTTTATTCCCTACAACTTTTGTATGAGGCTCTTTTTAGCCAAGTGGGGTTGATTAATCCCCTCTGCGAGCCAATATATCATGTATACCACAAAGTTGATCTGGCTATACATTGGGAATAAATTGGGTATCAATTCCACCTGTGACCTTTTTATCATGCTCCAAGAAGATGTATGAGTAGTGTGTCCTACTATATATACTTGAGAAGGTTCTAAGTAAAGTATCAATATCCCGTCTGATAGCTTCTCCATTCCTTCCATAGTCTTGAGACTTTTGGTAGGCAATTCCCATGGTTGTTCTTGGTATATGTTGCAAATATTTTACCATCATTTTCCTTTTCTAGTCCATTGTACCAATTTGTATAATTCTTCTTCTGCCATCAATTGCCACTGTTTCCACTATCTAACATAGCCTACTTTAGACTCTAGACACATTCTATCCATAACTTGGGTTATCTTGGAGAAACAAGTAACCACTTTCTAATTAATGCATGCTCCCAATTTTGGTGGATCTTTAAAGTTGGGTATTTCTAACATTATATGGCTAGAAAAGTCCTCATCTTCCGTTTCAAATTCGTCATCTTCTAAAATTACCTATGGCTCTTTCCTTTTTCTTGAAATATCAATTGGCTTCTTAGCCGCTTTCCCTTATGTGATTATCTACTAATCCAAAGGTAAATATGATTGACTACTTTATCCCATAGCTGGTACCGATTCCCTTTGAGGTATTCTCTATTGTGGATTCTCTTCTTATTTTATCATCACTACCTGCTACTCATCGCTCAGTCCTTCTTCCACTGTAATAGGAATCAACTGCATTCCCACCAGTTGACCTACTTCTATCTTTTCAAGTGGAGTTGATTCTTCACTCCCTCTTGTTCTACCTCCTTTGTCGTGTATGGTTCTACAGTTCATCCTGTCTCCTCCACTTATTCACCTATGAGCATTTATTCAAATGAATGAGCTTGTAATATCTTCATGACTGAGGTCCTCTCATATAGGAATTCCATGTTTACAATAGGTGACACTAAGTGCTTTTGCCAAAAATTCTATATGTCCAAAATGAACTATGACAACACTACTTGTTTCTTTTGGTGGTACTAACTTAAGAGGTTCTTAGATCTCAAAATATTCTTCTTGTATACCCATCACCTTTTTAAGTGGTATGGTTTGTGCTTGCTACAATTTTTGCTCAATCTTGTGCACCGTAGCTTGACTTTTGGTGATTTTCTCCTCTGTCACCCTTTGAACAAATTCTAAATACTATGATGGTGATGGTACTGGTGGCACAAACTTCCTCCTCTTCCTTACTGGTGGTTCCACTTCCTTTATGTAGTAGGCAAATTGATATGTTTGGACTTATTGAATCAATTTTGGTATTATATGTTATTTTGTAATTGTACGTAAATTATTTAACGAAATATGCATACATATATTTAATTATGTTATAAAGTGCAATTTAATATTGTACATAATAATAAAGTGATGTTTTGTAGGTTATCCCGTTGCTCACTAAGAGTGTTCTACATGTTGTCCCCATTTATCTACTCTTCCTTTTTAAGATCCTTGCTAAAGTTTCTAAAATTATAGAAGGTACTCAAAAATAGTTTTTATGTTTTGGATCTGAAGAGAGGAGGAGGATTCCTCTTGTATATTGGGAAAAAACCTACCATCATAAGAATCAAGGTGGACTTAGTCTGAGGAGACTCGGCCTGGTTAATAGTGCTATGGCAACCATGTTTGGATGGAGAATACTAAGATATGGTCAGGATCTGTGGGCTAGGATTCATAAAGAGAAATATCTTGACAACTAGGAGGATATCATATCTCTCACAATTCAGGACCCCTATCACGGTTCTTCTTTGTGGAACCACCTAGTGGAGTCTAAGGAGGCCTTGTGGAAGGGTATGAAATGGTGTGTTGCACATGGGGCCTCTATAAGCTTCTAGTAGGATGCCTAGTTAGATGACAACCCTTTAGCCAATAATGTTTTTTCTCTATTACGAAAGAGGAACTAGAATATAGATATAGTAAAAAGGTTTGTGACTACATGACTTTAATGGAAAACTGGTTGAGTTGGAAAGTGTTAGAAGCAGTCCTAGAAAATATGAAGGATTTAAACCTCCTTAAAGCTAAACTAAAGGCTTATTACTTAGGTGTTGTTAGGCAAAGAGACTCGATAATTTGGGGTAGAACTGAGAATGGTGAAATCAACATGAAGAGAGCCTATGATCTATTAGATATTGTTGAAGATAATGGTTTCCCTTGGAATATAATTTGGGGTAAGAAAGCTCTTCCTAAATTGGAGATTTTTCTTTATAGCGTAGTCCAAAATAAGATTCTAACGATGGATAATCTCAAGAAGAGAGGTTTTCAGTTACCTAATAGGTTTTTTTTATGCGAAAATGTAGAAATATCAGTGGAGCACATCTTCTTGGAATATCCCTATGCTCTAAATATTTTCCAGCACCTCATCAACAAGATGGACATCTCTTGGGTGATGCCTTCTAATATGGTTTTGTGGGTACAACAGTGGAAGAAGCCCTTTTGTAGTCCTCATATTAATGTAATTTGGAACCTTATTCTGTTTCATTTTGTATGGGAAGTGTGGTTAGAGAGGAACGTGAGAATATTTAGAGGGAAAAAAAGGTCAGCAGTGAGAAGTTTAGAAAGTATCACCCAATTTTAAGAGGAGAATGCTAAATCAGTCAAGTACCCTATCAAACCAAAGAAGCTAAAGAGACTATGATTGCTAAGGCATGGAATATAGAACTCATTAATGGTGGAGAGGCAAATGCTCAGGCTAGAAATAATGTAAAATAGTAACCACCCTGAGATGAATGGTTGAAGTTAAATTTTGATGGGGCCTCCAAAGGTAATCTAGGTAAGGCATGAGCAAGAGATATTTTGAGGGACAATTAGGGTATATTGGTGGGGGCAACCTATACGTTTTTGGGAATTACTACTAGTAATAAAATTGAAGTTAAATATTTACATCTTGGTGCAGAGCTAGCTAAGGATTTAGGATCTTAGGGTTATGTGTAAGTGGTCGGCCCTAAAATGTATTTAAATATATTTGGTGAATTAGTTTTGAAATTCAGATGGATAGTGTCCAAACATATGTAGAAGGTTTATATTAGGGGTAATGTTGGAAATTTAAACTTAAAATGGTCAAATTATTATAAAATTGGCACGAATCAACCCAAAAAAAATTATATCCATAAATTTTTGGCTAATGGCCCTAGTCAAGGGTCTCAAATATTAGCAATTCGAAATTTTGAAAATCCTAATTTAAGCCAATTTGACCATAAATAATTGTTATGCATAACCCTGATTTAGGTGCTAAAAAAATTATCATTGAAAGAGACTCCTTGAATATTATCAATATTTTAAAGGAGGGAGAAGTCAATTGGCAAATTGATTATATTGTGCAGGATATTAGAGAGATTGTAAAACATTTTGAAGAAGTTGATTTTGTTCATGTTTATAGAGAAGGTAATAAACTAGCAGACTAGCTAGCGAACTTTGGTGTCATTAAAGAAGAGGATAGAAGATGGGTCCCCTCGGAGGTGGTCCATAAAAACTTATAAAAGCTCAGAAGGGAGGACTACATCTAATTAAGGTCCTGGGTGGATTTTGCATGTCTTGCGTCTAGGGGATTTTTTGGCTACTTGCCCTTAGCAGTTGCATAACTAATGGGCTGATTTTTGGCAAGATATTTGTTTTGTGATGTAAAAAGGTTCGGGCCCTTTCAAAATCTCATTTTTACCCTAATAAAAAAATAATAAAGTCATGTTAAGTCATGTAAGTCAACAAAGTTATAAATCATAAGGTAGTTTATCCTGTAGTGGGAAATGTCATGTAAATGCAAGATTAAATGCATATGAAATGTAATGTAAGAAATGATGAGATAGTTGGAGAGTAACTACTTTTTGGTTGTATAAATAGGTTCTCCCCTCCCTCATTCATTCATTTGGTTAGGGCATTGAAGGTAGTCGTGCAGGTTGATGGATTCATAGAAGAGCATGATACGTGAGAGAGAGGGATGGTGCATATGTGCGTAGGGTATGATGCAGTCTAGTCTTACATGCAACCATGAAGATTATTTTGCCTAGGGTTTACAAGTTGTAGATTGTAATGTTGTATTGTAAATGTCATTGTTAATATAAAATCTGCCCATTTATTATCATCTTCTATTGTTGTTATTACCATTACTGCTGCTATTATTATTGTTGTTGTTGTTTCCTATGTATTGCTAATGATAATATATCTGTAAAATTATTTAAGTAGAAATGGAATTGTGTGTAAGCATGTTAAATTTCATTTCTATATTTGGGCACTGTTGCAAGTCTATATAAGTGTGTTTTAAAGTGAGTGGTGTTATGGTAGTTGTCCAAATCCAATGAGAGTTTATATGTGTCCATAGTCACAAATATTAAGTGCAAATAATGGAAGATATATTAGCATCAAGTTTGGACGATTAGCAGTAGAATGAGAACCGCTAACAATGGTGAACATGATGAGTTAGAAAAAACTAATGAACAATGTGTCGAAACTAGTTACCCCAATCCAACCACATATAAACAAAATTAGAACAACTACAACACATTGGATAGTAGTTGCTATGGAATATGAGCAAAAGTGTGTAAAAATTCTCCAAGAATAAAAATAAGACCTTATCCATCATATTGGGACATGCATGACATTCTATCAAGCAAATAGTTAGCACAATGAGGAAAAGTAGATGCAAAAGTTTCCAATGGCCAAGATATATAACACTTTTCACACTGGTACACTGACTGTCTGGAAAAAGGACACCAACACCATCAAAAACGTGTCTATTTGTAACATCTATGATGTGCATGGACACTCATTGTCAGAGTACCCATTTTATGTAAAGAGTAAGAGACACCAAGCATTGGCTAAGAGGACTTTATCATCCACATGAATTTGATGATAATCAAACAATGTTTCCATGTAAACTATCTAGTTGCTAACAACCTCTTAATCACTTGAGTAGTTGTAGATGGACACCTTGCATTTAGTACATCAAGTGGGAGATTTGATGACCAAAGTACCATTAACTTTATTAGTTAACTTGCCCATAATATTGACAAGTTCTACCACCATGTCAACAAGCAAAGCTTGTGTCATGGCTAATGTGATTGTGAGGGGAAATAAAATGTAGATCACTCTTCCAAATTACAACAATATCACAAGACACCTTCTATATGATCCTCCATCTACAATGATTCATTTTTTTTTTTTGGAGACAAGGTATATGATGAAAATTAAAGGGACTAAGATTTGGAAAATAAAAAGAACATGTAACCTAATAACAATCCTAAATATTGTAAAGCTTGGCTAAGATTTATTTTTAAACCACAACCAAGCTAGCTATACTATATTAGATCCTTGAACTTCAAAATAATAATAATAACAATAATAATTAAGAATAAATTTTTACTGGTAAAGCTTTTTTTTATAAGACAGTCAAGGTGCTCTACTTTCTTGGTCAAGGGTCCCACTAGTTTACCCTTGACAACTTTGAAAGCCTCTTGTTGGGTGTGCATGGGAGGTGTTTGTTGTCCATTACAAACTTCTTTGAAATGTGGCCCTAAGAAACTTATCATGCACTGAGCATCCATTGTATTGCATGGTGACATCGATGGGACTGCCACCAAATTGGAAACCAAAATGTAGTAAAAGAATGTGGATTAATGTTGAAATATTCTTGTGAAGCATGCCAATGAGTTAGCTAAATGGACTAATGATGGGTGCTAGGAAAGTCAAATCACTTGACAATGTTCGATGCCACTAGAAATTAGCGTTCCCACCTCATCTGAAAGCATATGACTTTGAAATTGAGTATTACAAAGTTAGAAAAGTCGATGTTATATATAGAATTTTTGAAACACATCCATTCCAACTGTCCTAAATTGTTAACTAGATATTGAAAGAGAGTATTGCAAAGACAATGAGTTGCTTGCATTACTAGATGATTCACAAATGGCTACAACCAAGGACATCAAGTATTCCTTTGACAATGGACTTATCAAAGAATAGTGTTGTTGAGTCCCAAATCAAAATTCAGATAATCGTAATGACTGAAAACCACTCTTCTCCCTCAGCTAGAGGTTAGGTTCTTTAAAATGCAAAAAGTCAAAACAAAACTGCAAATGAAAGCCTTAGAAAAATCATGTCCACAATTTTGTTTTGTAGTAGATCATGAGCAATGCCAGTTTACATCAACTATTACATATTCCCAATGAAAAGTGGGAAACGATCAACAAGGAATTTATCATCAGGCTTCCCAAAGTGATTGGTAAGGATTGCATTTTTGTGGTTGTTGATCATTTAAGTAAATATGATCACTTTATTCCTATTGATATTTCTTAAAAATCCCATCAAATTGTTGTTTTGTTTATGGACACTATATAAAAATTGCATCAACTGCCCAAAGCAAATATCAGCACAAAGGATCCAAACTTTACAAGCAAGTTTTGAAAATAATTTTTTGAGTTAACAGGCACAATATTATCATTTGGCAAAGGCTACCTCCCATAAGTGGATGGACAAATAGAAAATGTGAATTTAAGAGTTAAATGCAAAACTATATGATTGATTTATAAGTTGTGTTGGTACACTCGGCTGAAAATTGGTATTATATCACTAATCTATATGAGTCCATTCAAGGCTATGTATGATCGTAATCTATATTCATTGTCAAAGTAGAGTATCCAAGAGAACAACGTACCCGCAGTCCAAGACTTCATTCTAGAAAGTCAACAGATACTGCAAGCTCTAAATGATAATATTAACATAGCTAAAGAGATAATGGAGACACAAGCAGATCAGCATCATGAAGAGAAGGTATTTGCAATTGGAGATCATGTTTTCCTCATGTTGCAGTTCTATAAACATGCTATTCTGAAAAAGGAGTCAAATTTATTTTAAAAGAAAAAAAAGAAAACTGTCTACTGGGTAACATGGACCCTTCAGAAGTCTGCAACAAGTTGGGTAGTAGCCCATGCTCGAGTTACCTACTATGGCCAAGATATATAACATTTTCCACATGTCTAATTTGAATGAATGAAATATTTTTAATTTCATCCATGTAAGACCCTGTAGCTTTTTCCATTTTCTTGGAGCTCAGCTGTAATTCACTTCAATACTATTGCTATATTAATCTGCAAAAGTCTTGTCTGCGTTCATTATGTGGCATTCCAAAACATCCTTAGGATATCCACCCACTTTTGTGGATGGTAAATTCAATAAATAGTATAAGCTGCTCAACATTGCATGTTTCTCGTTCTCAACTTCTACTTGCTTGCAGAGTAAACAGAGGCATTCTTCTCTGCTAATATTTTCTTATCTCCTTTTTAATTGCAAGATGATGAGACCTTTGTCTAAATTGACTGCTACTATATCCTTTTTGTATTAAGATATCTTCCTGGAGGCAATTTTGCTTTTTGTATATGATCATCAGATTGATCTCAGATTTATTTACATTTGAAGGCATTTGGTCAAAATTTGAAAGCTTCACCGATATTGCCTTCCCTCAATGTGTAAGGAAACAATATCTTGATAACAAAGTGCATCTTTGCTACAAGAGCTAACAGATTAAGAGACAGGGTTCTTATAGTATATTTGATGCATTGGAAGTATTTATTGCAGAAGATGCTTCTTACGAGGAATCTGGAATACTCATATATCCCTTTCTTTCCTTGATTGACAACTAGTCAAATTAGGCAAGGTAGAATTCTATCAAGCCAATAGGTGGCACAAAAAACAGAGAAACAAGTTGATTTTAGAAAGAAAGCTAGTCCTTGGGTAACGATATTTCAGTCTGCTCTAAAAAGAAAAGCTAGACTCTATTAGAGTGAGGGGAAAGCAGGTTTTTTTTTGGAAATATAAGATAATTTTATTAATATCTATAGATGACCAAAATTGTCCAATTGGACTTGATGAAAAGAGCTGTTACAATGTAACAAAAAAGTTCTATGAAAATAGAGAAAATCTAAAAATAAAATCCTGATTCGAGTCAATTTTTTGCAATTCAAAGCCTGGTCGGTTTTTGCCTCTTATTTTTAAGGTACCTAGGATAGGTATCTAGGAATATGGTGTTGTATTATATATGGTTGTAATGGATAATTGGCATAGGCCAAACATAACCCAAGGTTTATGGTATTGAAATATTACATTCTAAAAATGAGTTGGTTAATGGTTGAGTTGGCTAGGGTTAGGGTTAGGCTTATACCTCATCAATCATATCAAATATTCTTTGTAATCGTCTTTGCCCACATAGTGGCCATCTCATCTTGGTAGATCTTATGGAGTTATTCCTCAAGAAATATTGTTGTTACCCTACCTTAACAATATTACCTATCTTTGTCTCATTCTAGAATTATGCATTGTGGCTGATTTATTTAATATTGAAGTACATTTTGGATCATTTATGTTATAAGAATAATAATTCTTATTGAGTGGTATCAAAGCATCAATTCTGCAAGCTAGAGATTGTTTTAAAAAAAAATTCTAGAAAAACGTTTCATTTTCCAAGAGGCCATATCTTTGCCTAGACGTGTCAAATTCAAGCAATTCTTGCACAATCCTTTCTAGAATTTGGAAAGTTTTAAAACAAGTGGTCATGTGTAGAAATATGAGTATTATCGAGGGAGATATGACCATCTAAAATTAGTCATATTGAAAAGTAGTAGGAATATTTTTTCAAATCACATTATTTACAAAAAAAAAAAAAAAATTGAGATATTTTTAGTCTGGGTAAGGAAATCAACTACCATTTTTCAGTTTTGAAGAAAATTTTCATTTCTTCTTGTTTATGTCATATTTGGGTTTATAAAATATCTTTTATGAAACCCTCATTTCGTAAAACCTTATTTTTGTCCTTTTTATTTTTTCTTTTTTGGGTGTGAGCTCATAGAGTTACCAAAGATTTCTAAAGAGGATGATATTGATACTAGAGAATGGTGTAAAAAAAAAATTAAATCTTTAAATTCTACTAAATTTATGAAGCAAGATAAGCTTATTTGTTCATTAAAAGCAAAAGTTTTGTCTTGGTTTCTTATTTTTGCTCTTACCGATATTTATATATACACTTGGGAAGAGATGGAACAAGCATTTTCGAAGAAATGGGTCCCATATAAAAAGATGTCTAGCAAGAAGGATACCATCAAGGGCTATGAAGAAGAAATAAAAAGAATTCAAGAAGTAGAAAGCTCAGCCATATCTTTAGATTTAGAAGAGCAAGATAAAGATCAAAAGAATTTTTTTTCATCTATAAATTCTATTTTGTAGGTTTACAAATGCATTCACAAAGAAAAATTTACTAATTCCATAAACCTTAGTAGCAAGTATATTTACATAAATATTGATTTGGCTAAGAGGTTGAAGGTTCAAGCAAAGAATATCAAAGACATACATCTTGAGGGTGATAATGTTAATATTTTTAAAGATTTGAAGATCACTATGGATAAACATGTTTTACATTCAATTATTTATAACATAGTTATGGATAATGTGGATATTGTTCTTGGTTATCTTTGATAGGACTCATTGGATACTGTTAATATTAATGTGCAAAAGAAGTTTATGAAGCTATGGTACAGGAAAAAGAAGATAACATTGTAGGATATTTCTCAGCTTAATAAGCAAGAATCTTGGGTGAAGCAAGAAGAAATTATTGCAAGGGAACAGTTTGAATCACCAACAAAAGAATCAAAAGCAAGACACAGAAGCAAAGACAAAGGAAGAACCAAAAGAAGGGCATAGAAAGAAGAGCATGAATCAAAGGAGGACCATCCAAAATATATTAAAATAAATGAACAAAAGGTTGACAAGTCAAAGGAAGCAAAACATCTAGACAAGGTTTTAGCATATGGCCACACCACCATGAGAGGCAACAATCATGGAGACATGGCAAAATGCATTAGAAAATTTATATGGACCTATATGGAATCAAAAAGGCATCAAGTATAGCATAACATGGTAGAAAAAGAACAGTAATTATGGGCATCAGAGTATTGCAGCAGAAGCATGGAACCAAAGGAGCACTGATGGATATCAGAGTAACACAATAGAAGCATGGCATCATTGAGCACCACAACCTATCCAAATTTCACTTGTATGGATGAATGACTAAGATTGGTACCAGTTGTTAGCAATGATTCAAATATATTATCTTATGAAGAGCAAGATAAGGGTTAAAAGGATTTGTTTTCATCTATAAATTCTATTTTGGAGGTTCACAAATGCATTCACAAAGAAAATTTTACTATTTCCATAAACCTTAGTAGCAAGTATATTTACATCAATATTGATTTGGCTAAGAGGTAGAAGGTTCAAGCAAAGAATATTAAAGAAATACAACTTGAGGGTGAGGATGTTAAAGATTTTTAAAGATTTGAATTTCACTATGGATAAACATGTTTTACATTCAATTATTTATAGCATAGCTATGGATAATGTGGATATTATTCTTGGTTATTTTTTATAGGACTCATTGAGTATTGTTAACATTTAATGTGCAAAAGAAGTTTATAAAGCTATGGTACATAAGATAACATTGTAGGATATTTCTTAGCTTAAGAAGCAAGAAAAAGTTATTGCAAGGGAACAATTTGTAGCACCAACAAAATAATCAAAAGCAATATGCAGAAGCAAAGACCAAGGAAGAACCAAAAGAAGGGCATAAGAAAGAAGAACATGAATCAAAGGAGGACCATCCAAAATATATTAAAATAGAGGAACAAAAGGTTGACAAGTCAAAGGAATAAAAACATCTAAACAAGGTTTTAGCATATGGATGAGAGATAACAATCATGGAGGTATGGCATAATGCATCAAAAGAACTATATTGGACCTATATGAAATCAAAAAGGCATTAAGTATAGCACATGGCAGAAAAAAAGCAATAATTATGGGAATCAACATAGTGTAGCAGAAGCATGGAACCAAAGGAGCACTAATGGATATCATAGTAACATAATAGAAGCATGGCATCATTGAGCACCACAACATATTAAAATTTCACTTGAATGGATGAGTGACTAAGATTGGTACCAGTTGTGAGCAATGATTCAATGATCGTATTATTTGGTTTCATCTCATGTTTCGAGGATGAAATATTGTTAAAAGCATTCAAATGGTAAAGTACTGAGTGATATGATATTATATGCATATGAGTGTTATTGATAGTTGGAATGGGTTACACATAACCCAAGTTTTATGGTACTAGAATATTACATTATAATAATGGGTTAGTTACGGGTTAAGGAGTCAACTAGGGTTAGGCATATACCCTCCCCAAGTAGCTTTAGGTGATTAGTATATAAAAAGGGATCTTGTCATTGTAAGAAATCATCAATCATATCAAATGTTCTTTGCAATTGTCTTTTCCTATAGAGTGGTCGTCCCATCATGGGAGATCTTGTGAATTATTCCTTCCTTAATAAGTATTAGTGTGTTGCCCTACTTTAAGGGTATTATCTATCTTTGTCTCATTGTGGAATTATGATTTGTGATTGATTAATTTAATATTGTAGTACATTTGTGGATGATTTAAGTTTTTGTAAATACATATTTGTATCAACTCTACCCAATTTTTGAAATGAATGAAGGGATCATGTCATTTTATTCAGCATTGTATTTTTTTATTTGTGGAAAACATCCCAAAAGGGATGCCACTTTTGGGTAAGACCCAAGGAAGCAGGTGTATCCATTCTACCAAAATCGCCTAGGCCACGAACCCGACCTACCACCTTTGACATACTCAAGGAGCAAACAAACACACAATAAGATTTAAAATAAATAAATAAATAAAAATAAAAATAATAAAATAAAATAAAAAACATGCTCATTGAGTGTGTCAAAAATATAAAGCACAACCAAACACACACACACACACACAATAAGATAAAAAAAAAAACCACAACACAAACCACATAGAAAAACACAAGAACAACATAACAAAACACAAACATGATAAAAACAACAAAACACTACAAAGACATAACCAACAAAAACATGAAAAACAAAAACAACCAAAACTTAAAAAAATAAAAATAAAAATAAAAAACAACCAACAACAGACAATAGACAAAAACAAAAAATATAGAAAACACTCACACACAAAAATATTAATTAACACAAATATACATAAACACATTAACAAGAACAATAACAAAAAACACAAAAAAATACCAAACAACAAAAATCAACACAAAGAACACAAAAACAAAACAAAAGAAAAACACACACACCTCAAAAAACTAAACAAAAAAAGAAAAAAAATTGAACATAACAATGACCTTTCTAGACTAAAAGACTATTAAGGGAAGAATCAACAGAGGAAACAAAAGAAATAATAGTTTGAGCTATGGATCTAAAATACCCTGACCGAACCAAAAAGAAGCAAAAATAAAGCAAGAAGAAACTAAGTACCTTCAGAACTGGAGCCATTCAAAGAAATGATAGAAATAAGAGCTTCCCTTATTTGCGAAGCCCACCATCTAGGAGGATGGCCATAACAAGTAAGATCACCTTTTTACAAAGCCTAATCTAAAATATCAACACTCTTGTTTTGATCTCTAACCACATGATTGTAATCAACTTTCAAAAATCCCATATGGATTAATTGAATCTTCTCAATAACTCTTTTTTATTCAGCATTGTATATATCCTTCAAGTCCTCTTTAATTTTCCTATGATATATGACTTACCCATTCAGCTCTCAAAATGTATTTCAATCTTCTCCTTGGGAGCACACTTGAGCATCTGAATCCACTATAGCTCAACTCAAGATCTCATAACAATAGAGGCCATTGTTAAGCTCTAATACAATGAAATACAAAGCAATCGTATATCCTCCAAAACATTCATCAACCTATCTTGACTGCATCTTTGGAATAACCATTGTCTTGTCTTTTAAAATCCATCCTCTTTTCCTTGTACTTACATTTACATAATTGATAATTATGCTTCCACAATGAACACATGTCCCTCTATACCAAGATTGACCAAGGGGTCTTCTATAGCAATTATGTCAAGTCCATTGATAGCCATAGGACCAATATCTTCCTAATGGTAAAGGTCTTGCCTTTAGTTTGATATAAATACTATCTATAATACGGTTGTGGCACTCCTGTTCACCACAACAACTTAATATTTTGTTATTCTTCAGAATATTCAATCCCTGCATTTTTATTCTTGATTTACAAAAAAATCAATTCAATAATACCTCACTGACTCTATTTTAATTCATCATATGCATCAAACATAAGTAGATAATGTATATTTCTTGCAGAAGTATAGTCCTCAAAGCCTGTACCAATAGCCTCCCTCATAACTTCTGCATCATTTATTTTATGCTTTCCAATATCCATCATAACTGATGCATCACATGTATCAGGTTTCACAATATCTATCCTTAATGATGGCACACAATTTATCTGTAATATTGTAATCACATGCTCCTTGGTTGCTAATTCTTGTTGACCCTGTTTATAGACCTTACAAATATTTCCATTTATTTTTCTAGCCTTACGGGCAACAATGCTTGTGCTTTATATACCACCGTGAGGGCCATTGTGGGATAAATATGGGATAATGGCTCAAGACTCACAACATTGCTCAAGTTATTTTTTAATAATTTTTTTATTTGATAAATTATGAGACTGGGTAGTACAGGAGGAGCAAATAATGGATCCTATAATTAACATGGGGCCCATGAGGGAAAACAACCAATGGAAACCACACATGGGGAAAATTCCACACTCAACACCATTGAGTGATGCTTCTACGGGAGAGGATGGAGCATATTGTTGGGCCATGATTCACTTGTTTCAGGGGCTGGGTCATGGTTCGTGTACTTCCACTTGGGTATTTCATCCAAAAGCCTGATTCCTGATTTGTAAAGATCTATGTGGGTGTTGTGCTTTATATACCACCGTGAGGACCATCATGGGATAAATATGGGATAATGGCTCAAGACTCTCGCAACATTGCTCAAGTTATTTTTTAATCAATTTTTATTTAAGAAATTATGATACTGGGTAGTACGGGAGGAGTGAATAATGGATCCTAGAATTAACATGGGACCCATGAGGGAAAACAACCAATGGAAACCACACATGGGGAAAATTCCACACTCACCACCATTGAGCGATGCTTCCACATGATAGGATGGAGCATATTTTTGGGCCATGATTTGCTCGTTTGAGGGGTTAAGTCATGGTTCATGTGCTTCCACTTGGGCATTTCACCCAAAATCTTGCTTCCCAATTTGCAAACCTCTATATGGGTGTTGTGCTTTATATACCACCGTGAGGGCCATCATGGGATAAATATAGGATAATGGCTCAAAACTCTCGCAGTGTTGCTCAAGTTATTTTTTAATAATTTTTTATTTAATAAATTATGAGACTGGGTAGTACGGGAGGAGAGAATAATGGACCCTAGAATTAACATGGGATCCATGAGGAAAAATAGCCAATGGAAACCACACATGGGGAAAATTCCACACTCACAACCATTGAGTGATGCTCCCACAGGAGAGGGTGGAGCATATTACTAGGCCATGATTCACTTGTTTTAGGGGTTTGGTCATGGTTCACATGCTTTCACTTGTGTATTTCACCAAAAATTTTGATTCTCTATTTGCAAAGCTCTATGTGGGTGTTGTGCTTTATATACCACCGTGAGCGTCATCATGGGATAAATATGGTATAATGGCTCAAGACTATCGCAACGTTGCTCAAGTTATTTTTTAATAATTTTTTATTTAAGAAATTATGAGACTAGGCAGTATGGGAGGAGCAAATAATGGACCCTAGAATTAACATGGGGCCCATGAGGGAAAACAGACAATGGAAACCACACATGATGAAAATTCCACTCACCACCACTGAGCGATGCTCCCATGGGAGAGGATGAAGCATATTACTAGGCCATGATTCACTCGTTTGAGGGGTTGGGTCATGGTTACATGCTTCCACTTGGGCATTTCATCAAAAGCCTGCTTCTTAATTTACAAAGATCTATGTGGGTGTTGTGCTTTATATACCACTATGAGGGCCATTGTGGGATAAATATGGGATAATGGCTCAAGACTCACGTAGCATTGCTCAAGTTATTTTTTATTAATTTTTTATTTGAGAAATTATGAGACTGGGAAGTACGGGATGAGTGAATAATGGAGCCTAGAATTAACATGGGGCCATGAGGGAAGACAACCAATGGAAACCACACATGGGGAAAATTCCACTCTCACCACCATTAAGCGATGCTCCCATAGGAGAGGATGGAGCATATTATTGGGCCATGATTTGCTCGTTTGAGGGGTTAGATCATGGTTCACATGCTTCCATTTGGGCATTTCACCCAAAAGTTTGCTTCCCTATTTGCAAAGCTCTATGTGGGTGTTGTACTTTATATACCATTGTGAGGGCAATCGTGGGGTAAATATGGGATAATGGCTTAAGATTCTCGTAGTGTTGCTCAAGTTATTTTTTAATAATTTTTTATTTGAGAAATTATGAGATTGGGTAGTATGGGAGGAGCGAATAATGGACCCTAGAACTAACATTGGGTCATGAAGGAAAACAACCAATGGAAACCACACATGGAGAAAATTCCACACTCACCACCATTGAGCGATGCTCCCACAGGAGAGGATGGAGCATATTGATGAGCCGTGATTCACTCATTTGAGGGGCTGGATCATGGTTCACACGCTTCCACTTTGGTATTTCATCCAAAAGCCTGCTTCCTGATTTGCAAAGCTCTATGTGGGTGTTGTGCTTTATATACCATTATGAGATCCATCGTGGGATAAATATGGGATAATGGCTCAAGACTCTCGGAGACCCATAGGTCGAAACGTGTTCGGAGATTTGATGTTTTATTACTTCTTCTTTTTGGTATAAAATTTAATTTTGTATCTTTTGTTATTTTTCTAACTCGTGTTAAAAAAATTTCTATTTTCTAAAACCTATTTTTTGTCGGTATTATGCTCTTCATTTGTCGTGTAATACGCTATGGTGAATCAAAAATCCAACAACACTAGGAGTATGCTCTTCACTTGTGCATATGTGATCTAGTGAATCAAAAACTAGTTTATATTTTTATAGTGCTGCTTCACCATATTTATTTTTATTAATGTGCATACCACTTCCCATTATCTTGGATGAAAACCAATTGTGAAACCTTCAAAAATACGAGCACTTGGCTGGCCACATGAGATTACCAATTCCACAATTACTCTATGAAGGGATAGACAATAAGTTAGCCACTCACAGGAATCAAATTTAATACTTAAATAACAACATATTCCCATGTCCAAGATCAAATGCATAAATTCTTTAAGTAAATATTTAAGGGCCTTCAATAGAAAAGGGTAAAATTTTATTTTCTTCAAAAAAAAGTATGAAGACTTTAAAAACATAATAATAATCACTTCCAATCAACACAAGGAAAGAATATGTTAATTCATTACTTACAATATAATAAGTTCAAGCCTTCATAATAAGTTCAATATACAAAATAAATCATAGTTACCAAGATTAGGATTAGTCCGGTTCATACTTTTCAGGTTTGGTTTGGTTCGGTCCTTTTCATTTTTTAAATATTCAAAAATTTAAAAACATAAGCTATGACCTATAAAATATAAACTTGTATCTTTATAAAGTATAAAATATACTTGAATTCAAAAAACATGAAAGAATATTAATTTTTTTTTGGGTATATATTTACATTTTTTTATGAATATTCTATATGGATATAGATAGATAGGTCGATAGATAGTCCTATTGTAGTCTTAGAGAAATTTAGGATTACTTATATTTAATGTTAAGATTCAAGACATCACTTCATATCATAGTTACCAATTTTAGCTGAATCTGGACCAGGTTTGGACTTTTTAGGCTAGACCAAACTAGTTCAGATCGATTCGATCCATTTCTCTATCTTGCAATTTTTTTGTATATATCACAAAATTAATAAAATAAAATAAAATATGGCCTATAAAATATAACTTGAATATGGAAAATATGAAAGAATCTAAATTTTTTTATGTTTTTTCTTGATATATTTATATTTTATATGAATATTTTGTATGGGGTGTGTGTATGTGTGTACATATATGAAAATTTTCAAACTCTCAAACCTCCCTAAAAAAAGGAATCTCTGAACCAAAGCTAACCATGATGAAATAAATTTATGGCCTTTTTATCCTTGTTAATCTGCATATATTATTTTCTATAAATTAGGGGCACAACTTTAGACACTTAATATACTTTTATTTGTTAACTAATGGTTTCTCATTAATGACCTCCTAAACCCATCAATTTGTACAATTTTATTTTTTGTTTAGAAACATAGATACCTAGAGGAGATTATAGAGTACATGGTAATCAATGTTGTTTTGCATGCATTATGTTCTTGAGAACAAAAAACACTCAATTGCTCCACTAAATGTCCAAAGTCACCCTAATGTCCTAACATGTTATCAATTTCAAAATATCAATATTGCCAAAAGACTATACTAACTTTTACAAGAAGTATTACCCTTCTTAATTTATTAGAACTTACATGCGACCCTTATAATGATGGAACTTACATCACACTTTGCAAATAGACAAGAGAGTATAGAATTACACAGCTGAGAGAATAAACTCTAATAAAAATATAAATATATAAATAAATAAACAAGACAATTGCTTACTTATGATAGCATGATATATCACAATTTCTTTGCTCTCCTCATTAAAAAAAAATCTTGTCGTAACTATTTTGCAACCATTCCAATTAAACATCATTAGAAGTTATAGATTCTAAATTTATTAAGCTGATTTTAATAAAATAGCAAGTACATGTCTGCTAACAATGGCCCAACCTCTTACATGGACTATCATACTCCATGGCATCTAATATTGTTTCAGTTAACACAAGATAAATATGTGTAGTAGTCAAAGAAACACAAATAAATGTGCAACACAATATGTTGGTTAAACTATGAGCATGATATTACAAAAAATATATGGTTAATACAACAACCAGGGTTGTCATACATATATACGAAAGGGTATACTTATCAAAGGATACACACCATCAGTAAGCAATAGTTATGTACATAACCAAATAAGATAAGCGTCTCATGATTACTATCTTATTCATTACCATCTTCTACATAGATCACTTTAGATTAAGAATAAGGTTTGTTATACATGTAAACATTAAATAAATTTATTATTTACAAATATTGTAGGCCACCAAACAGATCAGCAAAATTAGATAAACTTGGCACCACCTCAAATGCCACATCAATGAATCAATAAGCTCATTTTGTATTGCACATTAGCAATTTTGTCATAGTGTTGATCAATTGGTGTTACAAATTTTATTTTTGTGCATTGATAAAGCAGTGTTAAGAATTGTCATTTTATACATGTTATAGGTTGTCACATATACACCCACATGTAAAGACAATGTGTCTTGTTGTAACCAGTTGCAATCAATTGATAGTTTAGTAAGAGAGGGTGATGGTTGGTTTATAACCATTCACCCCTTTTTCATTTTTGTATATGTTCCATTGGAAAGTAAAGGAATGGTACCATTAGATATTCATGATATCATCATTGTCTATTGTTGATGAACATGAGAGACTTCTCTTAATGTTGTGAGAGATATCATGTTGGTATAAGTGATGTACATTTTAGATTGCACATAATGAAAGGGTTTTGTTCCTAAATTGCTCTTGTTTATTTTTTTTTGCTTGTTGTGTTGGATCTATTAGCTCTCATTGTTGGAAATAAAATCTATACTACATTTGGTATTATTATTGTGATAATCATAGATCAAAGAAGAAGGATGTGTGACGAGAATAAGATTAACACAATACAACAAGGTGAAAAATTGAAGCACCAGAATGTGCCCAAGGACATAGAGGACATGGAAGATTAACACAAAAAGAATAGGAACCAACATGGAGGTATAAACATATTACATATAGTACAAACAAAATATGTATAGATGCTAGATGTGATGATCATAAACATGATAAAGTGAGCAAAAAAGCATAGATTCATCAAGAGTCCTTTTCACAAGAGGAAAGAAGTGTAGATGACATACCTTCTACAAAGCTCATCCTTACAAAGATGCTTGGAAATTTCCTAGGTACCAAGAATTGGAACCCTGAAGATCCAATGCATATTTCCTCCTCGAGAGGGGAGAAGTTAGAATCTCCTTGAGACATTGTTGATAGCTAGAGAAGACATAGATAATGAAGGTCTTACAAAAAAATATCATACAACAAAGACAAGTCATGCAAACGAAGGGAATACTAGTGATAACAATGTTGAAGCATGAGAAGGTCATAATATCAAAGGTGGTGCCATTGACGAAGGTGAAAAAGGTGCTAATAAAAGAGTCAATTATGAAGGTCCTCTTGATGAGAGAGGTGCTGACAGAGGTTATGAAGATGATGAAGTAGGAAGTCGATAATAGATAATAGTACAAACATAAGAAAGAGAATGAGAATTTGGAGGTATACAATATGGGAGTTTAATGCAAAGAAAACCACTGAGGAGAAGTGTCTCTTTTGAAGGGTGGACTTTTTGGAGTCAACAAGAACCTACACAAGTTTATATACCAATATGATCATGAACTAAAAGTACAATTATTCCAACTAGACTGTTGAACATTGAGTCTAAGAGAATTATGGAAGGTGAATTCAACACAACAAATATTTCAACATCATCAAATGAGTAATATAGCCATTACTAAGTCACTCGATGACTCAACTGACTTCAATTCAGTCGATAACCAAACAACCAATTCTATGGTTATCACTACAAACAAGCATAATTACCTCAAATTTAAAAAAATATAAGAAAAATATTCTAATAAGCATATCGACACTTGTGTAAAAATATGGAAATCGAATGAGAAAAGACATGATAATACATGGTTAAAGTTATTTCTATCAATATTGAGATGGATCACAATTGATTGGAACTTGAAACAAAAGAACCCGTTCATGACGTGGGTAAATATGAAGAATGGAATTAAGGAGTTCAAATTCATGAATGATGACACAAAGATAATTGAAGAGATCTACCCACTAAGCAAAAGGATAAAAACACTAAATCCTAAAACCGCATTTTGACAAAGCTCATTAAGAAGTTGGAGAATAAACCAGGAGATAAACACTAGAAGAGGTGGTTTATGGATGGACTCCATAGAAAATATAAGAAGATGAAGATTATACCACCAATTACATACCACAAAGCATTCAATAAGGTACTAAATTTGGAATATTAGATGAAAATAATATCGATAAGTCAAAGTGTAAGTCGAAATAGGGAAGATAGTTATTTCGACAACAATCCGAAAGACATCAGTGTAACGATCCAAGAGCTTAGGAAAGTCTTATAAAGGGTAATTTATGAAATTAAGGGAGATAAGAAGATAAAGGCATTTGGTGTTTGGATTTTCCAACAAAATACCACACGAATACCTATTATCCCAAAAAAAAACATACTACAATATCTTTGAAATTAATGGACACTTTGTTGTATATTGCTCACTAAACCTAAAAAGCAGAAGATACCAAAAATTGGCAATGTAAAAGTAGGAGGAAGTTGTTCAAAAGACAAGTTCCTCAAAAATAAGCAAGGTGTGACAAGTGGAGGATATAAAAACAAACACCAAGAAAAGAGATTTGGTGGGCAGGACAAAGGTGGTAATAATTAGGGTGACAAAGAGAGACTACAATATGACTCTGAAGGAATGCCCATCATGCAATGTAATGAAGTGCCAAGAATAGGATCACTTCACACAAAACTACACAAATGTAATAGTGGGTAACAATCCATTGATGATGTGTCAACAGTGTGGACTAGGAAACCACAAGGAACAAGTTGCTTTCTAGGAAGTTGGGAGATCTTGTTTACATTCAAAGCAATTTGTGACTGTGTATGAGTAAAGTCACAAAAGGTTTATCCACATTTGCCTCTCTTTCAAAACTCTTACCTAATGCAAAAAAAATGAAGCTAAAGCCAAGTTAGACTTCAGTTGAGAGGTTCTTGATGGTGAATCTAATGATGATGATACAAAGATAGTGTAGACTAGGAAACCATAAGGAACAAGCTGCTTTATAGGAAGTTGGGAGATCTTGTTTACATTCGAAGTAATATGTGACTACGTATGAGTAAAGTCACAAAAGGTTTATCCACATCTGCCTCTCTTTCAAATATCTTACCTAATGCATAAAAAAATGAAGCTAAAGCCAAGTTGGACTTCAGTTGAGAGGTTCTTGATGGTGAATCCAATGAAGATGATACAGAGCCAAGCGCTTTAGACGATTTAGAATTTTTGCAATTCATAGGAAGCTTATGAACATGATCTGAAATATTTTTTCACTTTCACTTGCAAAAATATGACTATATTTGAATCTTTAATGAATGCATATGATTACATGCTTTTTATAAATTTGCAATTTCAATGTGCATGCACACACATGCACATTTATTTTTCAAAATTAATTTTGAACATTATTACCATGTTTTTTGGAGGTAAACTCTTTGTAAATTTTATCCTTGTCAAAATTGAACTCAAATGTGGTTACATAGATGCCAACCTTTCGTTGAAGAAGACATTCAAAAGGGCATTCATACAACACATCTTGCAAGTACCCTCATTTGATAAATAAGTAGCGACGATGATGTTTTGTGAATATCTAGTGGCGGTTTTGCAAACATAATCCTCAAGAAAAATATAGTAAGTTCATGATTTGGTCAAGCATGCTATATAT